>VXBT01007842.1:7651-68828 GCA_013400235.1 Oriolus oriolus
GTTTCTGTTTTGCTGATTAATTCCTTTTCTGGCATTTAATCATGACTGCCCACAATTGCCTTTATCTCTTTAGAGCTCATTCTCATGGCCATTCTAAGCAAAGATACGAGTTTATTTTATAGAATTGTTGAATCCCAGACTGGTTTGGGTGGGAAGGGACCTTAAGGCTTATCCAGTTCTGCCCCCTGCCATGGACAGGGACACCTTCCACTATCTCAGGCTGCTCTAAGCCCCATCCAGCCTGGCCTTGGACACTTCCAGGGACGGGGCAGCCAGGAAAGAATCTTGTCCTAATATCTAGTCTAACCCTTCCTTCCTTCAATTTAAGGATATTCCCCCTCTCAGTGGGGGGAATTGATACTTGCATATTCTTGTATTAATATATATTAATATAAGAATGCATTTTATGACTTTAGCCCAACTTGCTGCTCTGCTTTACTCCCTTTAATGAGACAAATTACTAAAACTGGGGTTTTGTTGTTTTTTTCCTCTTTACAGACTACCAGCTCCGAACACAGTAAAACACCTTGCAGGCACCACAGACAACAAAACTTCAGGCCTAGAATTCATTTGCAGAAGCTTCTGTGGTCCTGAGAGCTGTGAATGTTGTTGCCAAGGGTCTCATTTCTGCAATCTGGGATTGACAGGAGAAAGATTGGAAATTTATTGATTTCAATAATGTGTTTGAGCTTTTAAACCATTAGTATTGATTGTGTGAATATTTATTTCATTCTTAGAACATGCTGATCTTGCTGCTAAATGCTAATTATATTAGGAGTAGCAGTTACATTGAGGAGCCAGGAATCCAGAATGAACGTTGGGAATGTCTTGTTGATGCCTTGTCCGTTACAGTCGCAGAGTTTCTAGTTATTTGTATTATAGGATCCCTAAAGACATTAGCAGCATTGTGCTACAAATTAGGGAGATGATTGTGCAATTAAATGACTGCTGAACACTTCATTGTATTTAGCCCAAGGTATTTATTTTTTTTTTTTCCTGGGCATTTGGGTGCCTTAACTCATTCATAGCTCTGTTAACTTATAAAAAATTGCAGAATATGAGTTGAAATTATCTGAAGTCAAAAAATATTGTTAGCTTTTTTTTTGCATGGTTTCAAAGGAATTAATCTGAGGGAGCAGCTTCAAGTGAAAGGTTTGGAAACAAAAATAGGGGTTTGTTAAAGACTAAGTTAACTGAGAACAAGAGATGGCAGGAGTAAATGTCTGTGGAAGGGTCTCTGGAAGCAGGATTGCTGGCTTCAGTCAGTCTAAATGCAGATGGAAGAGTTCCAACCTTGTGACACCCCAGGGCCCAGAAACCCTCTGCCTGCTGACCAGTATTTGCTTTTTTAAATTTCTGTTCATCAAACAAGTTCCCAACTGTGATATGTAGGCATAAAGCCTTAGATTAGGTATTAAAAGACCAAAACACTTCTAGAGGTGATGTAATTTGGTAGGAAGACTGGGAGTTTATTATTATTTTTCCAGATAATAGTAATATACTCCAACCTCTTCTTGGAAGTTACTGTATAAGAAGAGGCTGACAAAAATACAGTTGCCATCTTTCTTCCAGCTTGCCTTTTGTGTTAATTTAGGGCAAATACTTCCCGTTTTTGCTATAGTTTGCTAGAATTCTTTACCTTCATTTGCCCTAAGGAGAGATGTTTTCTTTCTCAGTCTTTTCTGTTTGGTACAGCTGTTACTGTACCTTCCTGGTAGAATGAATAACAGTTCACAATGTTATTCTTAAAGGTATTATTTTTTTTTACATGCCATTTCATTTTTTTCTGAGAAGCTATGATTGGCATGGGTGTATATAGGTATTTTGGGTTTTGGTGAGGTTTTTTGTCAGGAAAATTGTGACGGTTATCAGTATTTTCTTTACACAACTTTTAGGATGTTTTGGTTTGAATTTAGTACTCCTGACAGGTGCTAAACTTAAACCATCAAAATCTAAATATCTATGTCCGCAGATGTGATGTGATAATACACTGTGTGCAAAATTCTCCGCTGGTGGGAGAGTCCAGGAGTGTCTACAAAGAGTGAGAAGGTATTTCAGTCACTATCCTCACTGAGTCCTTGTAGACTATATAGATACACCTGTGTATACAATTAGCCAAAAATCAGCTAAACTCCCCCAAGCTGCAGCTGCTGTGACATCGCAGAAGATATGCCTCAGGAAATCTAATGTCTGGTGGTGTTTGGCAACAACCAGACACCCAGTTTTAGGCAACCACAGGTGTGGACAGGTGTATTCCGACTGTATTTGTCACCCAGCAAGCTTGATGTTGAAACGAAGTCATCTTGTTCGAGATTTCAGTTCCACTACTCATTTTCATTTGAACAATTAAGCTTATGACTGGACTAAAACTTTTTATATTAAAACTGTAACTGGTTGACAAATCACTTTCTGCTGACTTTATTTTTCCAAGTGTTTGTTTAATTATGCCTGTAAAATGTGACTCTCCGTAGCTTTGTTTTCCTCTTGAAGTTTGGATCTTGCGGACCAGAACCATGTTTTCTCGTATTTTATTGCAGTTTGACTGTTTGATGATGGGGCATCAGCTGTGCTTGTCCAGAAGGTAATAAAGGGCAGAAAGTCCTCTTTGAATCAGTTGTATTTTGCCTGCTACTTTTTCAGTTTGATCTATACCAGGTAGTAGCGTCTAATCTCAGAGTGTGCTCAGCTCTTCTAATGTGAGGCCTGGATAAGTGGAACAGAACTTTATAAATGCTGAAAGTATTGATATTCCTGATTTGTTTACAAAATTCTGAAAAAAGTTTCGCTTTTCTATTCTCTGCAAAATCCACCCATGCACCATAAAATTGGTGCTCAGAAAGCAAAGTGACCTCTTTCATTTTCATCCATTCATTGTTACAATGAGGGTGCCTATGTACCTGCGCGGGCAGAAAGGCAGAAACAAGGGATGTTATTCCAGCCCTTGATCTTGTACAAGGAGGGCAGTTTTGGATGGGACACTGAGAAGAAGCTCTTCCCTGTGAGAGTGGTGAGGCCCTGGCACAGGTTGCCCAGAGAAGCTCTGGCTGCCCTGTCCCTGGAAGTGTCCAAGGCCAGGTCAGCCCGGGCTTGAAGCAGCCTGGGATTGTGGAAGGTGTCCCGTTCAGAATGAGATGGGCTGTAATATCTCTTCCAACACAAACTAGTCTGTGATCCTATGAGTAATTTTTTTCCCACAAGTTTTGTTCTTACACCAACTGCTAAATCTTTATCTCACTGAACTTCGTTCTCTGCTTAATGTGGTAAAATGTAAATGTCTTGGTTTGCCACCATGTTATAAGTAAGTGCCTAATATAAAAGACTTTTAAGAGACAATTTGCATGTTTCAAATCACAGTGAAGTGTCTAATCTGTGCTTTCAGCTCGCTGTGGTTTCATAGTTGTGTTGGCAGACTCCTGGCTTGAGATCCTCGCAGCAGGAAACATTCCCTCTCCCTCCCCAGGCATGCAGACCTGTCACTTCGTTACGCACGATTTAATTGCTCCCTGATTAGATAACTGTCTCTCCAGGTGCGTCAGCTGTGTAGTTTTACTTCCTGTAGTAGTGCCTGTGCGTAACTGCTCTCGGCTTTCTTAGAATGAGAGAGAGCCACAAACCACGTCTTTTGTGCCCCTGCCCTCCCCTGGCCGGCGCTGCCGGTAGATGGCATTCGGAGCACGCTGCTCCCCGCTACGGACCAGTGAGAGTCGCGCGAACGGTATGTACCCAACGTGCCTTGATTTGGAAGGCACACTTATTTTAGTGACTCTGAGTGCATTAAACCCCACCCAAAACATGCAATTATTTTTTTAGCCTTATGCAGTGTGATTTTTTTGGAGCTGAGCAACTTGTCAATTTAGCTTGATAGTTTTAACATTCTTATTTCTTTCTTTTTCTCTCATGTGGCTGATACTGGTACTCCTGCAAAGTGCAGTAGAGGGATCAGCACCAAGGGAAGGGAGCCGCTGCAGCACCACAGGAACACCTACTCAGGGTTGGACATTGGTGCTGGACCTTACTGCTGGACATTACCAGGTCACAAATTAAACCTCAGCTGGTGGTCTGAAAGCTCCTGTGTGATAAAATATAAACGAAAGAGGACCTTTTCACTCACACACACCTGATTACCTCCAGAGAAAACTGGTTTTATCTCGATAAATCAAGCCAGAACCTACTTCCCAATCAAGTAAAATGGGTGCCTTAGAAGAGCTTCATTCCACCTCAGACTTCCATGCGAAGAGAGTCATTGTGTGTTTTTTAAGGTTTTCCTACTCTTCCCTCTTTATTGGCATCTTTTTATGCTTGAATACTGTTAGGACTGCTTATATTTGCCTCCCAATTCTAGTCTGAGCTGGTTTTGTCTATAAAACATCCTTACACATAAAGAGAGACCATGAGACTTTATCTGGACTGGATTTGCCTCTGGTTAGGAGATTGCACCTGTTCATTTCTGACTTTATTCTGTGAAAATAAAAAGGCTAAACCTTGGCACCTCTGTCCTTATCTTGTGCCAAATCCAGTGTTGCAATATGTTCAGTGCTTTTTTTTCCCCTCTGTGGTTGACACCCACTGCTGTTTGTAATTTCAGCAGCCCTGGCATGGCGAGGGTTGATGTCCTTGCAGAAAACAGCGTGAGAGAGCAAAGTTAAGGGGCAATATGAATAATCTTAATTGCCATGGTAATTAACTATGCAACAATGTTATTTATGCTACAGGAGAAGTTGAAATGTAAACAAACACTTGTAAAACTTTTTTCCACCGAATTTTGTGCAATTCAAAGCATTCTCTAAGTCATGCCCTCCCTATGCACAGAAAAAACTTGTTTCTCCTGTAGTTACAGCACGTTGTCTTGACTCAACATTTGTGAAAGCACAGTTACTCAGCTCGCTGCAGGCAGATGCAGGAGGTTCTCTTTTGTAGCTATTGTACATTAGGGAATTAGTGAAAAGCTTTGGCTCTTTGGGGTCTCCAGCACAGGAAGGACACAGACCTGTTGGAGCAAGTCCAGAGGAGGCCACCAAGATGATCAGAGGGATGGAGCAGCTTTTTTATGAGGAAAAGCTGAGAGCATTGGGATTGTTCAGCCTGGGGAAGAAGGTCTTTGGGGTGACCTAATTGTGGCCTTCCAGTACCTGAGGGGAGCCCTTAAGAAAGATGGTAACAGGCTATTTACCGGAGCCTGGGGTAAATACCGGAGCCTGGGGAGCCGGAGACAGGACAAGGGGGAATGGCATCACACTGACAGAGAGGTTTAGACTGGATATTAGGAAAAAAATTTTGGCTTTGAGGGTGGTGAGGCCCTGGCACAGGTTGCCCAGAGAATCTGGCTGCCCTATCCCTGGGAATATTCAAGACTGGGTTTGATGGGGCTTGGAGCAACCTGGTCAAGTAGAAGGTCCTTCTACATTTCCTGGGTTCCTGAGTTTAACATCAGAAGTTATGCCCAGTTTATAACCTCTCTCTTCTCATCTCATTCCTCCTTGACACTGCATCACTTTATGTCCATCTGGTCTTATGTCCCACCCTGGCAGTTGCAGCATTGCATCAATGAAACTTCATTTTGCTGTAGGTGGAATTACTCTGGGTTATTCGCAAAAAGTTATGGACTAGATTGTGGAGCCTCCAAGTTCATTTGCAGGCTGATGGTCAAATAAATAAGGAGAAACAGGCCTGAATCAAATGATCAGCAACGTGAAGAACAAGACGCTCCCAGAGTCAGCATGCTGGGCTACAGCCCGTTCTGGAGAAAGTTTTGTAGGCTTAGTTCAAATCTTGGCTGTGGATTTGTACCTTGGATCAAAGTTTTGTTGCAGGCCCTTCTCCAATATAAAGCAAAGAAACATAAAACAACAAATATCTAGTGAAATCCAAACACGATCTGCTCTATGTTATGCTACAAAAATGAATGAACTCTGCCTCCCACCCACTCCCACTGTGACTTGCTGTGAATAAGCACTACTCAAAGGAAACCAGTGCAAGAAGTTGTGCCTCTTTCCAGCAGGAATAACAATGGAGCAAACAATGCTGACTAGGTTTACTTCTGCTATTCCAGTTGGGCAGGTGTAGGTGAAGAGTGATGGGGTGTTTAAAAGACCATTGAAAGTACTCACTCTTAGCACTGAACTGAAACCTAAACATTCAGTTATAAGGCTTTAAAAACGTTTTTTTTCTAGTAAGTTAGGAAAAGCGCTTTTCTGTCCTTCTCAAGGACATACCTTCTATACCTCATCTGGGAATTTCTTAGTCCATCTGAGGAAGCATGGTGGTTGCACCACAGATTTTGAGGGATAGAAGAATATCTAGGGAAATCAGGCACATAGGGTAAATCCATCCATGTGTTATTTATGGATCTTCAAGCCACTGGGTTACAGGTCACTGATGTACCTGTTGGATTTCAGGGAAAGCTTTGCGGAGTGATTCTTTATGGACAGACTCTGGATTGCACTGTTGAGAGCTGGGTGTTGCTCCAAATCAGAAAGAGGGCAAATCTTGCTCTGTGTTTTTCCACTTTAAGTAGTTAAAGAGGCCATAGAAGTTGCTGGTTCCTCCCCAGCAGAGAATGAAGAATTCAAGTATCCCACAAAGTCCAGGAGCGAGCAGGGGCACTGGGTTTCCTGTAGTATCAAGATTTAGGGGGATTTTACATAAGGGCTTTGTGGGCTGGCAAATATCCATTGGGTGGTGGGTGTAGGAGATCTCAAAGGTGTGTTAGAAACAGCCAGTTATTGAGAGGTAATATAACCCCCAAATTCAGCTGCGGTTTTATATTTTCAAGAAGTCCTTTCTTAAAACTCCTGGAATGCTGCTCCAAGCTGTGCCTGTCACTGCTGCTGTCTGGCCAAGGAAATGGGACAAAACTGCACATGCAGGAAGGGTTTTAAGAAATTTCAGTATAAAAGTTGAGGGAAAAGCTTGGGGGAAAGGATAATGAATGAGGACTGTTCAGAAATGCTGACATTATAAACGAATTCAATCTACTTTTTCATCTTCAAACACAAAAAAACAGTCCATAAAGTTGAAAAGGAGTATGTTTAAAATAGACAAAAAATACTGCAGTGTAGAATTCCACCTCTGCACTGTATTTGCTTAGAAGAGGACTTATGAGTCCAGCACTGCCCTGCATCAGAGGCAGGAACCTGTTGCTCCTTGAGCTGATCTCTCCTCTATGTTTCAGGCCCCTCTAATTACTCGCCAACCAATAATAGGCACATGACTGCAGAACGAGTGTTTATTTTCTTTCTTGCTTATTTATTCAAACAAAAGCACAAGAAGAGAGGCTTCTACGTGTTGTGGACTCTACAATTGTTAAAGTTTCCAAGAGGTCACAAGGGTCCCAGATAACATTAGCAGCTAAGTGCTGTGTTGTTGTGTTATCAACAGGAAACATCTTTACCAGCACAGGAACTACAGCTTTGTAATTGGCCTGGTGCAAGAACATGACAGTATTTTCTCATCCTATCAGGACTCGGATATTTTGGGAACTGGTATATAAAGCTCGCAGCACACAGTGTCTCTTGGACATTAGGAACAGGTTCATGTCAGAAATCAGTGTGCTTTGCTATTTTAGTAGTTGCTATAGTTGCAGCATGAATTTTCTTGCCCTGCATGGTTCAGGATGGTATTTCATTACAGTCCATATGTGTATTTTTATTATTTGAGTGCAGATGGACATGTTTAAAGGAATTAACATGGTGATATAAGCCTTGTAAAGAAGCCTTTGGCATATAAACAACAAATACATAAATCATACCAATGCAGGTCATGTTTAGATTTCATTAAATACTCATAGACTTCTATGGTGCAAGACTGAGCTCCATCCAAGCAAATTTCAGATTCACTCGATGATAAAATGTTACATTTGGTCTCTGAAATGAGCAGCGTTCTGCATGATCCATGTGTTGAATGGAACAGCCCTTCTGCCTCACACAGTCAATGGCAAAAAAAGTGCAGTAACATCTATAACTAGTGTTAGATCAGAGCAAATAGTGTTTCAATGGAGCTGTAAAGAGCTCTGTTGGAAGGGGGCCAATATTGCAATTAATATTCTGTATAGGATTACACCACTCGCTGATTATAGCAAGCCTCACTCAGCCCATTTAATAAAGCTGGAGTGGGTTTTTCCACAGCTGTCATCACTGTTTACATCCAAAGTAACTGTAACTACCAAGAAGGAAAAACAACAACACCAAACCTCTAGCGTGAGGATTGCCCAAATTTTTCCTAAAAAGTGCATAACGAGAAATTCTAGTAACTCAAGGGTCATTTTGATCCTTCAGAATAATCAGTGCTACACAACCCTTACTGCACTATTGTGTGTTGCTCTTAGAGAGCTCACACAGCCAGGTTTTTCTAACTTCCACTCTTATTACAATTTTTCTTAAATGTTTCTTGACATCAGAAATCAAAGATATTTTTATATAGCAAATTTTTTGGTAAATATGGACAAAAGGATCATTTTGTTACCAATAAAACTGGCTTCTACACTGAGAAAAGCCAGGGTTTTTCTTTCAATTTTATTCTATATTGTACACACTAAAAAAAACCAAACCCAAACTAGAAGTTTGCAGGCTCATTTGAGCACTTAGTTGGTCACAGAAGCTTCATTTGGCCCTCACTGATGCCTGTCTCAAAACATCCTGATATGTCCAAGCAAAGCCAGAGCCAGGAGCTGCAGCACTTGAATGGCTCAGGATTGCTGTGCAAAATTACGTCCCCAAACTTATCTCCCATGTATTGTGTCAAATACCCAAAATATCGAGGGCTGATGATGACAGGGGTTATTTTGGAGGGGTGACACAGTCATGAATGGGGCACTAAGAGCTCTTTTCCTCCCTCTTGCTCACTCTTGCTGGCAGAGGTGGTGGGAAGGAGGGAACATTTTGGTCTTCCTGACTGAAGTGTTGGAGTGACCAAGCTCTCTGAGGCAGCAGCTTTCTCTTTTCCAAGCAATATTTTGTGACAGTAAAGCCAGAGGGGTTCAGATTAATGAAGTGACTTTTTTTGTAGGAAACCCAAGATTACTTTTTTATTAGGGTGAGAACGTGAATTCAGCAGAGAAAAGAAACAGCAGCTGCAATGCCTGGAAGTTTAAGCAAAGCTGAATTAGAAAAGAAGAGTTTGCTTCCAGCAGAGCATGTGTTTGTGTGCAAGCATTTGCTGATAGAATTGATGCAGGGGAGAGCTCGGAGTCCTGTGTGAAGATGGGGGGGGAACCTCCACCAAAAAATGCACCTCTTCCAAAAATTATAGCCCCAGAGCTGCTGCCTCAGGTCCTGTCCTTAGGTGTGGACTCTCCAGGTGATGCTCTCAAGGACCATAGGAGCCGCTCACCTCCAAAACATCAGCGTAATCCTTCCTAGAGGCTTTTCCCCCTGCTGAGCTCATCAAAGCTCTTGCCCTCACAACACCACCACCTCCACACTCACTTCAAGTTTCCTGCAGGTGCTGTGGGACGTCCCCAGCTGCAACTCCCCACACGCTGAGTCAAGGCACAGCACGGAGGGAAGCTGGGTCGGGTGCAGGATTATTTCTGCTCTCGGAGAACCTCTCACCCACGTTTCCTGCATGAATCCTGAGTGAGAGTGCTAGCTGTGAGAGGGCATGGGGAAAGCCGGTGGTATGGGAGGGTACAGTGGCACATCCCATCCTGCCTTGTTGGGCAGCTGGTACCAAAAGTGCTCTGCTTCCCGCCCTCCATCCACATCCACAGCTGTGAATGTTGCCTCATTTTTTAGACTGAGCACCTGGTAGTTTTCCCTTTCCCGTCCAGGCCATTCGTTCCCCTGTCCTTTGCTATACGGGTTAGAAGCTGCTGGCTTGGTGCTTGTGTGGGGGATGTTGGCCTCACATCTCCTGGCTTCTGACCATCTCCTCTCCCCATACCCACAGAGTGAGAGAGGAAATAAATATTACAGCTGCTTCTCCCTGCCTCCATAGGGCAGTTCTGAAGGGAGGTTCTCAGCCTGCTGTTTTGTGGCCCAGCATTTAATGGTGCCCTGTGCCAGATCCCATCAGCAATAGCCTTTGGTTCAGAGCCATTAAACAGCTCCATCAGCAGAGGAAAGGTTTCAATACCACATTGTGGGTTCAGGACCATCTCAGGGCACAGGAGGAATTAGCAGGTCACTCATGATGAATCACAACTGTCAGTCAGAATGAATCCCCTCTAAGATCCTATTCCTGGCAGTGTCCAGGTACTCCAGAAGGGTATTTGGACAGCAGGACACTGCCCTGAGCCCATGTCCTATAAAGCAGAGCTTAAAGGACTTGGGATAAACCTGCTGGAGCTTGGGGAATGGGCCATGACTGAGCTCTGCCAAGCAAAGATTCATGCCTTGGTGGAGCCTGACAAAAGGGGCTGCTGGTAACTGGAGGTACCAGTGAGGTGTCAGAGCTGGTGGTGAAGGAAGCGTGAGTACAGCTGCACTTGGCTCGTGAGGAGGGTGAGGCATCCTCCCCAGAGTGAGCAAACCAAGCCTTCTGCAGGGCTTCGAGAGGCTGCAAAGCACAGCATGTGTAGCACCCTCAGGGTGCTGAGGTGTCTAGGGCTGCGATTCTTTGCATCTCTGGGTTTTTTGGGTGGCTCCGCCACCGCTTTTATCTTGGTCTGTAACAGGGGAAGGACAGTTGTAGCTAATTCCCACGGGCCTGAAAGAGCAACAGTGAAATAAACTGGAAAAGCTCCTCAGAGAAAGGCAGAGAACTATTGCTACCAGTGTGGCTGAAAGTGAAAGGGCTGAAGGAGCCTTTGGCCCACATAGGGAGGGAACCGTCTTCTTGTTTTTCTGATACTCTTGAAAAGAAAGAAACAGCTGCTTTTCATTTTCTGTGTAAACTAGCACCCGTCAGTGCCAGGGATGCTGTCACAGCCCCACGATGCTGCATGAAGCTGGGCTGAGCCCCTGTCTCAGGGGTATTGGGAGCACCACTCAGCAAGAGCAGGCACAGGGGCTAGCGCACAGTGGTGGGAAAATGGCCTGAATTTTGGATTTTAATAAAGAAACCCTGCGCCATAAATTCAGCTTGTTTTGAGGCTATTGCCTTTTTAGCCATTGTTAGAATGAAAGCAATTGGGCACTGAGTAACTCCCATCCCACACTGTAGCATTGAACCTCTGCACTAACAAAGAGCCATCACTGATCATGGTGCAAAGGATAAATAAACTTTTTCTCTTATTCTGTTGAAAAATACGCTCTTGCAGTCTTCTGTAAAAATACCTTTGGGCAAAACAGATTATTTTGACTTTGGCAACATCATTCACGAAACGCTACACCACAAGTTTGGTCTGAAGGAAACCACACACGATTTGACTCTTTTTATCTCATATCGGCGGCGGAGAGCTCAGTGCGGTTACAGTTCTCCTCATTTCTCAGAAGAGACGATCATATTTAATCATTGTGTCAGTTGGCACAAACACCATGTTTGTAGTGAAATGCTAAAAAACAGCACATTTATCTTTCCCTCGATCAAGATTCATCTGATAGAAGCTCTTAACGTTAAAACTCATCAGTAATGAAACATTTGAAGGGCTCAGCTACCTAACTTGTTTACTGTAGCTTATTTTAAAGAATGGTCTGATCTCTCCTGCCTAATATAACAAATACAACATCAGTAATCTCCACCCAAGGGCATTCATTCCTTGGCAGGCTTCGCTTTGGCTCTGAGATATTATTTCTGGACTTTTTTGAGGGAATGACAACTACTAACTTGCTTCACTGAGCAGCACATTTCCGAATCCAGAGCGCCTATAGGGGTTGCCTCACAGCACGTCCTTAGCAGCTGCACCAGTGCAGGAGCCAAGAGTAATTTGGAGGGGGAGAGAGAATTGGAAGATGACTGTGATTCCCCATCTGACCCACACCAGAGGGGCCAGAGAATTTCTCCAGCCTTTCCCGCGGTGAATCCATCACATTTGCTGGGAGTGCTGCAACTCTCAGTGACACGCGGCTGCTTTCGGCAATGTTACATCACCCGCTGGTCCTAGCACTGACCTGCCCTGATTCGTGTTATTTTATTGGCACCAACTTGTGCTGTGGTATCAAGAAGTCCCAAGCCCACAAAAACCTCCCCTGCACCACAGAGTGAACAAGCACCAAAGAGAAAATCAGTCCTTGCCTAAAGAGCTCACTTGTCACTCACATTTAAATCTAGTTGGGTTTGTCCCTCTCCTGTAAGGCCAGGTGTCCACTACCCACCTTGCACAGCACTGTCAGTGATAGCACAGGCTGAGAGCTCAAGGAGACAGGCAGCGCTACTGGCAAGATGCAATGAGTTTTGTTCAGTCTCAAGCTACAGTTTCAAAGATGACAGTAAGTTTGAAAAATTGCTTTTCTGCCAAAAAGGTTGTTAGAGCTCTCAGAAAACAACAGGAGGAGGGGACAACTACAAGTCTCATTGCCTGGCACCCAAAGCTGTCCTGTCCTTCTCCAGGAGCATCTTCCCTGGCCATCGCAGCACCCTCCAAACCAGTTCCAAAGGAAAAAAGGAGCATTGCTAATAGTCACTGTAATTCATACCATGTTAGTTCAAACCCTACATCAGGTGCTGCTCAGCAGCTCAGGGTTGTGGAGCCATTGCTTTCGTAGAGGGTTGAGTTTCAGTGGTTTCCAACGACTTGTTCGGTTGATGTGAAATTGTGGAGGAGTTAAAAACTCAGCTGTGCTCTAGGCCAAACAGACGAATGAAAAGCCAGTACAAGGCCTGCACTTTGTCCTTGAAGCAACTCGTCACACACCCAAAGCTGCCAGTTTCCTTGCTGTGACTGAAACCCCAGTGCCAGTGACTCCTGGAAGGTGTGCACTCACGTCCTGCAGGGCCATCCCTTTGCAGAATTTTCTGGGATGAAAAACTGAGCTGCTCCTCTGCTGCCACAAGCCCATTTACCCAGGAAGTGCTGCCACACAGCCAGAGGCAGTGACAAGATGGAAAAAGCACAGTATTGGCATCACATCCCATCACAACAACCCTTCCCACAGCACAGCTGAGCCAACACATCATCGGAGGGGTGATGCTTGCAAGCAAAACCCCCAGTCAAACGCAATCACCCAGATGAGCTCATGACAGGAGAGTTTACAAGATTTATATCCATGGGGTAACTTCATGAACCTTGCACTCTTTTCTTCCACCTTTTTAAGGCTGGAGATTTGGGCAGGCTGTTTGGGGAGGTTTAACTGGGGCATGCTTGTTTTGTGTCATTTGATGCTGAACTAGTGATGGTTTCTGATGTATTTATACACGTGACATGGATTTATTATGCAATAAGGGTGTTTGTTTTTCCTAAAAAATATATGGAAATTTAATTTTAAACTTAAATTTAAAAAACCTGCATTATGGCTAAATAGCTTCTTTTTGCACAGATGACACTGGCCCTTCTCCTCTTGTAGCCTTTCTTCAGTGCCCCTTTCAGATAAAATCTTTGGATTTTTATATATATGTGTGTGTGTGTGTGTGTACATGTAAATACAGCTTATACAGAGATGGTTTATATCTTAAAAATACATAAAATATATATATAATTTAATCAGAATGCAATTACTTCACCATGCTTGCTCTAAAACGCAGCAAAAAAAATTAGTTATGAGGCTATAAATTTATATCAGGCAGGAAACTGGATCTTTGCTAATATTAATGAATTCAGCACCTCATACTAACTATCCATGACACTATAGAAAAACAGAGACGCACATTTCACCATGGCAGTGGCTGGATGGCAGTTTATTGTAACCGGGAAGATTTTCTCTCTCTGGAGGCTTTCCCCTCTCCTCCCAGTGTGTCTCAGAAGGGACCTGAGTGTTCCATCAGAGTAAACAGAGAGCTAATACTCATATGGTTGATTAACTACTCTGCTACTGCATTGACTGAGTGCAGATACAAATCCTAAAGACAAAGACATACATCCTGAAGCATTAAAAATCCTTTATTTCAGTTGTCATCCTGTACTGAACTATTCTGGGTGCTTCAGGAAGGCTAAAGTTCTTTGGACATGCCCATTTGGGCTGGATTGGGAAAGAAGCATCTACAAAGATAGATCTACCCAACCAAAAAAGCATTGCTGTGCTATCACCCCCAGTCTGGGAATATAGGGAAAGGGCAGCTCAAGCAAATGTTGGTTTAAAAAAAAAAAAAAAAAAAAGGAAAAAGAAAAGCAAACTAAGGGGGAGGGAGGGAGTTGGTCATACACATATCTTGAAGTTTTTCTGCAGGTGGCTTCAGTTTCAAAGCTACTCCTCGTGTCCTTTACTACAGAGCATGCGGCTGTCCACAGCCCCTTAAGGTTTTGTGATCAACTCTTAGGCTGCTGGAGGTAAGAGCAGGAATTTCTATCGAGGAGCCGTGGAGAGAACTGACAGTACAGAGACCTTCAAACCAGCCCGGGTAAATTCAGTTACAGCCTTGAGACACAAGTAAAGCAACAGCAAAGGGAAGTCACTCCAGCCTTTGAAATGCCAATTTACAGTGTGAGCAGGGAAAAATAATACTTTGTTAACTTCTTGTTTAGGAAAAAAAGAAGCAGAACACTTCCTTTAATGACACATTAGCTGACAGTGGTGCTTTTATGTCTCTTTCCTAGTCACCGATGAATCACTGGATAGAAGCGCAGGGACAGACTGTTCTTATCGAAGGGTTGCAGTCCAGTGGTTCAGTGTCACCCAAAACAAGGTGCTTCTCTTGCTCCTGCTCTGTCTCATGTCATTGTCATCAGCAATTCATCCTGCCCCAGCTCTTGGTCAGCCCAAGATCACATCTGATAACCCTGGAGGTCTGTGTGCCACAAGCAGCTCCATCCCCAGACCAGACTCAGCACCCTCACTGCCACCACAGCTCCTGCTTCCCACCACGACAAGCCAAGGAGTCTCTGGATTTTACCAGGCATTTTTTCCCTTGTATTCCCTTCTAATGCAGTTCATATGTTTAGACATTTCCCTTCACAGACATCTGTTCTTTCCACGTTCCTTACATTTTAGATTATATATCCTTGGTTTTGATCCTTTGCATCAGAAAATAAGGATTTTTGAAGCTTAATAGTGAGGACTCAGTGCATCTGCCAGAGTTCCTGGCACAGCCAGCGTCCTGCAGGAGCAATTACTTTCCAGTGAGCCTCTAAAATTGCTTATTTACTTCCACTTGTAAGCCAAAAATACTTTAAAATCAGCACAGCTTTTTCCAGTTACACAATCACCTGAAATATCTTGAACACATAGACTTCCACTGTGGTTCAATAGTCAGTCTGAAAATAGCCAAAACAGTTTGTAAAGCATGTTAAAAGTGTTCTCTCCCAGAATTCAGGCTTCAGAAGTGCAGCTCCATCGTCCAAGTGAACCAACGGCACAAAGCAAAATCAATTCCCCTGATTTTATAACAACACCGGGGGAAAAGAGACAACAAAGGAGGGGACAGCCAGTCTGTGCTGCTCTTCATCAGCTTCCTGAGTGGAATTATCGCAAGCAACCACTTCTAGAAAGTCCTTTCATGTCTATTCACGTTGGGTTTATTTACTGCTCTTGGTAAAACAAAACCAGAGTTGATTTCTGACCAGCCATGAGATTTAGGATATTTTTCCGTTAGAGCTTTTTCATTAATTATAGTGAGTTTAGAACATTAGTGTGGGGCATCTGCTGCTCCTACCATTTTAATTTCCCCAAAGCATTGATAAAACCTGTTTTGGACAACAACAATTTAAGTATCAAATCCCCTCCCTGTCTTGAAAGCACAGGTAACAAAGCGTACAATGATCTTCTAAAGATCTCCAGAAAATCTTCTAAAGATCTCAAGGCAGTTTGCAAAGTGAGGCTCCATTTGTTTTCCTTACTCATGCATATTTTAAATTCCCTTTTAAGTTTCAACGGTTTGCATGGGTGTAATTCAGAGCAGACTGGGGCCTTACATATTTTGCATACCAACGAGTTATGTGAGTCCAAATTCTGAAAAAAAGATTATATGAGCATTATGATGCAGTCGTGGAGTAACTCACTGGAAAAAAATAATAATACAACAAACCCAGAAGGATTTACTTCGTAATTTTAAGCGGATGTTCACAAATGAAAGCAAGCTTTGTGTCCACCAACAATGTCCAGAAGGGAATCAGCCTTTCTCCAAACCTACTGAAGAGCCATGGTCTTGATTTGTAGGTTTAAGTTACTGGAACCCTTTTATATATATATATATATATATATATGTATGTATGTATGTATGTGTATGTTTATGTATATGTATCATCTAGACTTTAAATGATATTGAAAAAGTAGAAATAGCATGATAAACCTTCAAAGCTGAAATAAAAAAGAACCTGTGTTTTAACTTAGTGTTGAGTATTTATACAGCCGGCACCGTTTAGTCCGGCATGTTTGAATGAGTGCAAGTCTGTGGTTGCAGTTGTGTATAAAAATACTGTAGCCTGCTCCTGCTTTAGGAACTAAACTTCAGTTCCCAATAGCTCCCTCTGTAATTCTCTTTCCAAATAAAAGGACAAACTATTCCTGGCTCGTAACGGTGTATTTCTGTGGCTACTTGAACTATAATGAAGGCAGTCTGGAATGTTAAAAATTACATACTCAATGCCAGTTCTGAACCCACGGTAATTTAGGCTTTAAATGTTTTGAAGTTTACATTTTGAGTCTGTTATTGTACAACTTTTTAATTAAAATGTTGCTGTAGTCCAGATCACTAATGCTTCTTGCTCAAAGATCCATTAACATCTATCTTAAAAACCACTACCTAGGGAACTTGATAATTATGGTGTCGAGGGCTAAGGCCATCTGCTTGGAAAATTATTTGGTTTTTATTTGGCTCTTTCTAATTGTAGAAATTCAAAGACATCTTTGATATCCACTGGATTCCAACAATGGAAACATCAGTTCTCTTTCTGTAAATGCTTCAGATCTGTCTCTGCTGCAGACTAAATCCTGATGCAGTTCAAGAAATAATCTGCCAAGCTTGTCACCAAGGAATCAGGTTTGGATTTTTCTGCAGAGACAATATGTACCATTGATGCACGTTATCATCTCTGTTTTCCCATCGGAATGCTACTGAATAAATCAGGAAAATGTGACACTCTCACTTCTAGATATCCTTGTAATCCAGTAACAGCTATTCTTAGGATAAATGGCTCTGTGGACTCTTCTTGTTATCATCTGTAGCAGAGAGTTTGTAGACACTTACGCTTCAAATATCCCTTCACATTTATATCCTGTGTACAATGAAGTGAGACTTAAACCTGACCTTCACTCTCAAGTTAAAATTCCTCTCATACCCTGTGTAAACAGTGGGAATTAATTCCAGTGTCAGTGAGAGATACAAAACCTGAAAGTTAACACCACAAGGCTGGAGTTTTAGCGGGGCTTGGGGTGGGTTTTCTATTGGGCAGCTAGAGAGGTCCCTCCTAAAGCCAGCGTAGGAGCTGGCCCAGTTTTTGAAGGAAATTCCCTCAAGGATTTCTCAGCAAGGCCTCCAAAACATCGACTGGTTATAGGAATAACGCAGCAGGACAGCAATGGCTTTGTGACAATTCTGTATATTGAGGGGGAAATCAGGGCTTTCCAGATGTTTCTTGTGCCAAATAACTCAGAAATCTATTTACATTTAGTCCAGGTTTAGATAATTTTGGTATTGAGGGCTAAGGCCATCTGCTTATAAAACTGTCGGGTTTTCATTTGGCTCCTTCTAATTGTAATTCCTGTACAATGTAAAATCACAGAGCTGTTATTGTATTTGCATTTACTAATCATTGTACAATAATAGCAATTTCCAGTGTGGCATCCATGGGATTCTTGCACAACTGCAAATGTTGCCTAAATACAGAGAGAGAGACCTCTGGGCAGCTCTAAGGTAGTAATGAAACAAAATCCATTCCTATCTGAAACAGCCACTCGGCCAAAAGATACATTGAAAAAGAGTGGACCTTGCTAGTCTCTGTCCTTGTTGCCTGTGGAGGCTTCAGACCTTGACTTTTATCACCCCACACCTCGATTTTATGTACTAAGAGAAGGAAACCCCCTCTAACAGGACAATCCGCACGAGCTGTCTTCATAGCAGCTACATATTTTCACACCCAGTGCATCTCTTGCTGTGACATGGAGTTCTGCATTGTACATGACTTTTGGCCATGAATTTTGGTTTTCAAGTGTAAGCAAAATGAGGTGTTATTATTTCCACCTAATCAAGGCAAAACCAGTTTCACTTTCTTTGAAGCTTTTTATCTCCCTACAACTGGATTTGAATCTCTGACTTCACCACCACAACCCCAGAGCCATAACCACAAGGCCACATGGTCCCAGAGCTGTTTTTGGAGGTGGTAGTGATGTGAGTTATTTTAGAAGCTGCTAGCTATAAATTTCAGTTATATGTGAAGGAGGGTAAGTGAGCTTTGAAAGTCCTTGGTGAGTCTGTCCTTCAGCAACTAGTAGGCAATTACTGGGGCCGCTGGCAAGAGTGGAAATGGAAGGGTCGTCCTGCAGCTTCTACCAGAAACCACTGAGTACAAACAAACAGCAACGGTGAACGACAGTTAAACTAATTGTCCTTGTTGGTATTACTGTCCCAAGACAGCTTGTGACGCAGAAAGCCAATCTGCACAAAGTCAGTTTTTCATTACAGTGAGCTCCAAATAGCATCAAAACAAGTAATTTTTAGACCTCTGGGCTGCGCGTGATAAACGCAGCCCAACCACCTTGATTCTTTTTTAAAAAGGCTTCACCCTGACCCTTCAATTCATGAGGCAGTTTTGCACTACTGGTTTCCTGCCTGAAAATAAACGTGAATCTGCTATTCCATAGCACTTGTTCCATAAACTACAAGGGCGAATGCTGGGAGCTATGACTGGAACCATTTTACATTTGCAAAATAAGGATCATTTGCCAGAATGATATGCTGGATTTAAAAGCCTCACTTGCCAAGATCCATTCAAAGGAGAGCAGTCTTGGCACAGCCAAAACCCCATTGTTGGGTATGATATGAGATAAAAGCCCCAAAAAGCAACAACTTAAATGCACAACAAGTTACTAAAAGCTAAAAAATGTGGAATTCAGTTCTTTCACATGCAGGAACTGTTTACACTTTTCCGTTCTCATAAGAGTAATTTTCAACTGCACAAGTTAGCCACATCTGTGTGAAATGTAGATAAATCAGGGAGCAAAGTGATTTCAATCAGAATAAGGGTCATCACAGAGGTGGTGGCTGAGAGATGGTGGTAGTTACTTATTCAAGATCGTGCTTGATACACTCAGCTCCCAGTTCAGTATTTCCTTGCCTCTGGTATAGCAAAGCACAGCTGTATGAACAGAGTTATTGAGACCAATAAAAGACATTAATTTTACTCTCTTCCTCATGATATAGATGAGCTTTCCCATTGGAGATGCTCTCACACAATAGCCAAGCTCCAAAGGAAAGGCAGAGGGCAAAAATGCTGCTGTCATACAAACCCCACAGAGTAGGTCAGCCTCAAAACCAGAATAATAGACATAATCTAGTGGCTCAGGGCACAACTAAGGGAGCGAAGGTAATCCTTTAAGGAGAAAATAGAACAGAATTCCTCAGATTTGTAGAGCTGCAATAGTATTACCTGCAATTGCCTTTAGCTGGGTAACAACTGGCCTTATCATCCCAGGGAGGGATGAATTCTCCATCACTTTCTCCTTCAAGTACAGAGCCTTACCATTCCTGAGCCTACACGCTCAAGCTGAGGATGACTAAAATTGGGAAGAGAGAATAAAAACACCTTACTGCCCAGAAAATGGGCAAGTCAGAGAAATCCTCCTGCTCCAGTGAACCTGCTCCCACCAACCACTCTAAGACAACCACTGGGACTAGAAAGGACATGGAGAAGTTACTGATGGTTCCTGTTCATGCCCAAGGCAATAAACAGCCTTTAAGGTGATGCTGACGCAGAAAAGGATGTGAAATACTGGAAATACTCACAGAAAATCAGAAAATCCCACCAGTCTAATAATATGGATTTATCATCTATGATTCCAGGTCATTTTTACTGATAGATATAAGAAGTCACTTCACATTAAGATTTCTTAGGATGCTGTACAACGGCAACGCAGGAATAAAATAGCATTCTCAGCAATGAAGGTCACATCTATTTTGATACTTGAAAGCAATTTTGGAAGTAGGAGTCCCTTTGGAATTGAAGTGAAAACGCTGCAAGAAAAAATTCAATACAATTTATGTTACATGTAAAACGCATGTGTGAAGTCAGCGATGAAGTGCAGCTGACCTCTCCTATTGTCTCTCAGGAAATCAGAACTCAGTCGTGCCTGTTATAACTATTATTTAATAGCTGGGGAATGGCAGCATTTAGAGACTTGTGCTCAGTGTTGGACAGAGGTCTTTCAGTGAAGAACTCACAACAGCCATTTTGTCCTGGTTTCCAGGAAGAAAAGGTTGCTCCTGGAGCCTAAGAAAACTGTCACAAAAATCTCGAAGGAAAAAAGAAAACATAAAAATCCAAACAAACAAAGAAAACATTTCACTAGAACCTATCTTTGGAAAAATATAAAAATATTTTTCCACCCAGAGAAATAACTATAAATAATGTTTGAACTATTAAAAGAGTGAACACAGAAAAAGGCTATTTACATAGGCGTGTTTTGTGCTGTTTCAGTCTAATTTGTCACTGATGTAGGAGCCTCATACGTTAGCTGGAGGAAATCCAGAGTTTTCAAAGGTTTTCTGTCAGGGCTTGAAAAGTTGCCAGTTTTTTTAATGGAGCCGAGCAGTCTCAGGCCTGTTGTTCTCAAAGATTTTGTGAGCCAGGGCTGAATGTTAGCAGGAAACAGAGCCAAGTGGGCTTCCTGAGCGTCTGAGAGAGGAAACACTGTAATAAGTATGGAGGCTGTGGTTAAAAATAACTCTGGTATATAAAGGCTGCAAAGGATCCCCTCTCGCTCACACTCTCTGCTGCCTCTTGGCTGCTGCTTCCCGCTGACTCCATGTGAATGAGATGCTTTGCCATCCCCTCGGAGCAGGTGGTTTTTAAGCAGAAGAAGACAGAAAACAGCCCGCAGAGAAGCTGAGCACAAGGCAGCTCTTACTGAGTTTCCAGCAAGCGGGATCCAGGCTTTATTTCAAGAGTGTTGTCAGGCTGAGCTGAGCTGCAGCCGTGGACACAGAACATTTCAGTGTCTAACTTTAGGCTGAAGTAAAAGTTATGTTGAAAAAACCACTTGGTTTTCTGTGATATGAAACCTGAAAAGAGGAAGAGGGCAAATCATGCAAGGTCTTGAGCAATAGGTGAAAGGGCCCCCTAAATTGTTACCATCAGGCCCAGTGTGGCTTGTAGCACTTCTGCTACAGAAGGTTTAGTCCCACCCCGTGCCCCTCTCGCCCAGCTGGAGGAGATGGATGTGGCAACCACAAGCAGGAGGATTGGCCACCCACCTTCAATCAGAGCTCTGCAGTCCCCGTGCCTTGGTTTCTCACCCTGCTTCTCCTCACCAAACTCATTTTGCATGGGATTAGGCCCATCTCTTTTCTCTCAAAGCAGTGATTTTCCTTGCAAATGTGGGATAAAACCCACGCTGGTTACTTGGCAAATTAAGGCACCTTTTTTCCTGCTGTAACCTGACACTAACAGCCCCATGCACTCCATGCTGAACACTGCTTTGCAGCTCACATTATGCTGTAATTGGCAAAGCACATTCTTCCCAGGCTTGTGTTTTTATTACAAACATTTATTTGGCGCTTTATGTGGCAAATGAAAAGAAAATTTCACAACTCATTCTACAAAGTTGCATTGTATCAGGCTGTCCCTTGAAAAAGCATTTTATTGCTCAAGAATAGCTGTAACCGTTCGAGGGATTTCAACAGCGTCTTCTGTTCAGCTACAATTGCTATATATACTACAGCACTAAATAGTTATAATTTTGATCCATATTAACCCTGACAACTGGCACTTGATTCCACCCTCAGCAGTAAGTGTGACATTCCTTGCAGGCATCAGCTGAACAATCTGGAGTAAAAGTTCAGGTGCGTGGAAAAAAATAAGCTGAAGTTTTGTTTCTGAATAGAAAGCATTTTCTATGAAACGCAAAGCACTGTTCCTAAGATCAGACATAGCCAGGAATTTAAATACATAAATACCCTAAAACGTAGGCATTAATAGCTCAGGAAAAAAAATTATCACAACAATGGACACGTACATCTGGAAAAAAGTCTATCCCAAAATATCCCACTGAAGTTTCAAAGCTTAATCATAATTATATAACTAATTGTGATCATGGAAAAAAATTATATACCATACTGAGCATTTCAGTGATCTAAGTCTGCAGGGACTTGAGAGGCCAGGAAGACAAATGAAATCAGTTGCTCTATACATGCAGCCTGTCCTGCAGAGGTGTCTGTCTTCCTCCCACTGGCCAGTTCATACCTCTGATTCACACTTCCACGTATTCAAACAGGGAAAGTAATTCCAGGCAGCCAGCAATACCAATTAACAGCGTCATGGTTAATTAAGTGCTTGCTCCAATATTTCCCATTACTTAACTGCAGGACATATGACTAATAAATCATACAGGTGCAGTACAAAGAAGGTTTTTTATAAAGGAGAACTAAACCCCACATCTTCATCACGTTAAACAAGGCTTTGCAACCTACAGCCTACCTTGTATATTTGGTGAATAAAGCTCCACTTATCAGATCCAACCATAACCTATAACCATGTTTTACATGCCAATGACAGAAAAAAACCCAAAGCCTTCCTCACTTCTAAGTAATTATCTTCTTGTGGCTGGTTTTAAGCTTTGTCCAGTCTTCTCTCCCCCTCCCCCAGTTAAAACATGTGAACTTCAAAGTGACAAAAACCTCTGCTAAGAAGGGCATCTGCATCTGTGCTGACTCAGACTGCAACAAATCTCACAAATTAAAAAGAGAAAAAAATGCAGCTGATTAGGGCTTCGAAGTTCCCTCAAACAGAATTTTACCCTTGCATTTATTAAACCCCAAACACAGGTCTCACTTCTAAACCCAGTCAACTTTGCACATCTGACTACACTTACTGTCCCAAGTGGATATGACAGATAAGACATCATTTCCCTTTTTCTCCTGTCATCTCCAACCAATTATACAAATTATCTATTAAAAATGCAGGCCAGGAACGACATGACTAGTATGAACACTCAAAGTGTGACACTCCTGTATTCCAGAACTGAGTTTCATCTTCTCGGGTTGCTGATGTTGTAGAGCCCCTTAAATATTTGTTAACCGTAAGAGTAATTTTTCTAAATGAAACCACATAGGTACTTCTGCCCTAGGCTCCTGTTATTTCATGTCCTTATTGCCCATTTCTTCACTAAATATTTGGTTCTGTAGTCTAAAGTATATGGCAGCAACTGAAAACTGCTTGTCATGATCAGTGACTGACATTTCAAGCAGTTTTGCTGATATGATTTAACATGCTTGCCAAGTTTTGGAAACTGTGGTATCATTTCACAGTTCTGTAAAAAGAAATAAAACATTTTTCAAACATGTTTTTAATTGACAGTTGAAAGGGACATCTGCAATACAACATATGGGCATTCAGCACACATGTCAGTAAAAGCTGGCAGAAACACAGCTACATCCCTAATCAAAGCTGATCATTAAAAAAGTGGCATACTTTCTTTAGGTTTGAAGAGTCCCCAAATCAAAAATTACAGAAAGTCATTTACAGCTGACTGCTATCATTCTTCACACAGCAAATTCAAGTAACAATACATAATTACCTCAATTATATTCACTAAATAGCTGGTTTTTTACATGATTTATTCAACCATGAACATATTTTCTTGCATATTTCTGAGAAAAGTTTTCTTTTTATAGTTCGACTTACTTATTTAAATGGATTTTAAGCTGCTTTCCCTCTGCATTGATGGGAGTCTGCCTTACTAAAGCAGGTTGGAAGCATCAGAGCTTGACTTTAGCTCATCTTTGGGAGATAAGTTAATAAGGCTTTCACTAAAACCAGTTAAGATTGCCATCACAAGGAATGGAAGGGATAGAACTGTCAATAACCGTGTCAAAAAAGCAGAAGTGCTAAAAAATATTTCTGTTCTCTCTTTGGGAAAAAGCCAGATGCTGTATTGAGATCAGACAATAATGATGTTGAAATACTTTCCATTACAGTAACTAAGGAGGATGTTAAAACAACTGCTACTCATCTCAAACAGCATTAAGTTGCCAGGTCTGGGTAATTGAGAAGTGAGTGTTTCAAAAGAACCAACTAAGGACATATCCAGATGGTTAATGTTTATTACCAATTCATTTCAGAGCAGTGGGGAAGCCCCAGGTGACTTGGAGAATGTTAATATTATGTCAATATTGCAACAGGGTAAACAGAATGACCCAGATATGCCTGTCAGTGTTACATAAACCTGGGCAGAGACAGGGAGGACTTGAGACATAAAAAGAATTATAAATAAAGATGGTTTGGTTAATGACGTTTGTGATGGTGTTTTAAATAAGGATGTGCCTCGGTGCAGTGTGATTTTCACAGTAAGAAATAAGCACACGACAAATGAACATGGTGTGCACATGCGAATTGGTCCAACCACAGGCCAATACATCTGGAAATGGAATTTAGATTTTAATCAAGCAGGTTTATTGGTTCTTGATATTTTTTAGCATTACTTACCATTCAATGTTGTTAACAATGACCTGGAAGAAAACAGAAATTGTTTCTGATAAAGTCCTAGATGACAAGGATCACGGAAGTGCAACATAATTTGAAGAACATGTCATTGTTAAAGGATTATTTTAACTACCCAGGCAGACACAAACCCCACTCATGGCAATACAGAGAAGCTAAAGGCCACACTTCTAGGAATGGAAAATGCAAGCAGCTCTGCTTTTTGGCATGGACAAAAATAGGTTCCTACACAGGCCAACAGGGAATTCATCAGAAAAACTGGGACACCAAAATTGCTCTGCTCTCGGACGTCTCGTTTCATGGTATCTTTTTGCAGCCTCTACCTTCCAGCTGTGCAACCCTAAATAAGCTGGATTTCTCTCAGTGGTTCCAATTCTCTCTTGGTGCTTCCTAGCCCTGCCATCTGCATTTCCATCAGGTCTCCCAGGGTTCTGTTCCACCTTCCAGTCTTCCCCCATATCCCATGTGCCCTGCTTTCAACATTGTCACAGATTCGATCATCTCAAAAAGCCTGGGAGCCAACACTGAGTGCAGAGGGTGTACATGGTGGTGCTGCGGACTCATCCAGTCACAGCCTTTGCCGTGGGCAGGGACATCTTCCACCATCCCAGATCGCTCCAAGCCCTGTCCAACCTGGCCTTGGATACTTCTAGGGATGGGGCAGCCACAGCTTCTCTGGGCAACCTGTGCCAGGGCCTCACCACCCTCACAGGGAAAAATTTCTTCCCAGTATCCCATCTAACCCTGGCCTCTGGCAGTGGGAAGCCATTCCCCCTTGTCCTGACACTCCATGAGATGAAGGAGCTGGGGGAGAGGAGGCCTTTGCCAAGCAGCTGCTCAGCACAAGACCATGACAAAAGGCGCAAGTCAAATCCTTAAAGAGAAGTGACTCATATTTGTCTGCTACTCCACTTTTCCAGTGCTCAGACCTCAAGAAAGACTTTGGAAATATGCAGATAGCTCAAGGGAGACTCACTAAGAAAAAAAGTATTAGAGGAAAATATGTTTTCCTAAAAACTTAATGAGCCCCTTCAGCTTCAGGTCATCAAAGAGATGATTCACCTTAGTCTGTCAGTCCCTGCGTGGGATCTGGTCAAAACGGCTCCTTTCTCCAATTAATTAGTGATGTTACTTTAGTTAGCCAAAAGACCTACAGGATAAAATCACTCTCCCCAAATTAAGATGTGTGTCTCCAACACACAACTGTATATTTCATTTTATGTGGTTGTTTACATAATTTTATCAACTTCTGTGACAGCAGATTCTAAAAAGTGCTAACTCACAACCTGCAGTTTAAAATAGAAAAAATAAATATTGTATACTCAACAGAACCGTGACAATTTGAGACTCAGGCAAGGAAATCCTCTGTCTCATTTCAATATGAAGGGGTTGGTCACCTTGTACTGTGTACTCTAGGTGCTGAGAGGTGTCATGTTCGGCTCGTTTACCCTGCTATTACTATTATTACTAGTTTGCTCTAGGTGCAATCAGGACTTTCTGAGAACAATCCCTGAGAAAGGAGCTTTTTGTTTGTTTTCTTGAGTTGTGTAATAACTCAGAACTGGGGCAGCCAGGTGACCTGGGTATTGCACCAACCCATCCAGCTGCGAGCTTCAGTGGGCACAGCCCAGCACAACCCTAGCTTGGATTCTTCTATTAACATGAAAAATCTTGATTGCAATCCCTTAAAAAGTTTCTCCTTGATCTAAAAGCAAAAAGAGAGAGCAGCAGCAACACCTAGGAAAATCAACTTTGCCATATAAAAGTGGCTGTGTCCCTGTTTACTTTGGCTGGAAGAGAAATCACACATCATTTAGCTCTTCTCTACCCACAGCAGATTAACAAATACTTTCTAATCTCACATTCTTCACATTTATACACCAGTGGCATCACTCTTGATCTATGCTAAGTGAGATCACTGCCAGGATCTTGCATTTAGGTATTTAAAATAAGAGTTGTGAGCAGCAAAAAGCCAGAAAATGTCAGCACAACTGTCCACAACCGAGTGGAAGGTCATGGCAAAGTTGCTCTCAATTTGCGCAGAACCAGTGACTCACAAGGTAAATAAATTCTCACATTTGTCTCTCCAGGTTTAGTGCAGCTCTCAATTTTTAGCCTCTCCACTTTGCTTGAAAACAAAGAGAAACTAAAGGCAGTGAATTTATTATTTTTGTGTGCTTGGCTTTCATCCTCTCTGCCTGCTAAACGCTTCCTTTACACAAAGAAAATGCAGATTTTGGTGACAGTCATTGCAGGGCTACAAAGTCCTTCCAGTGCCTACTGGAAGGCTGCATCCAACTGGAGCTTCTCAGTGAAACCTACACATCCAGTTGTATATCCTAGAAACAAAATATTTTGTTATAGCTGTTGCTGAAATCACAAGCACATAAACTGACACAGACGTTTGGGGTGTGTTATCAAGGGAACATTCACATTCATTCTGAATTCATCAGAGTATATTTTCTTGGCTGACTCACAGCCCCATATATACGTATCGTTCACTTACAGACGTTTTATTAGAGGAAAAGAGTTTACATTGAAAGATTACACAAGTGTGACATTACAGAGCCATGAGTCACACATCTTTGTGTACAGCGTTACCATGCATTCAGTGTATTGATTCTGCTCCAGTCACAGAAGTTTGGCTGCTCCTTCTGGCCATCCTGTGAACTTTTAGAATGAAAACTATAGAAAGTTAAACAAGAGAGATTCCTGATTTTAAAACATGTGTAGCTATTGAAAAGATCATTTACTCACCCTAGCAACTGAGCTTTCCCGTGGTGGGAAACACAGCCACAAGCCTGGGATGGGCTCTGGTGAACAGGCTCAAATGCTTCGGAGAACCAGAGCCCACCAAAGGCATTGCTCCTTCCCCTCCTGGGGCACACCATGCATAAAAGTGAGAGCTGTTCTCTTGCACTCTCCTGACTTCCAGCTCACTTAGAAACCCTTTTAGAAGTGATTGCAAAGGAAATATGGAGGAGGAAAGGAGAAAGCATAGCTCTTTCTTTGAACAGGCTCTCAAAGAATCAGTCTGTCCCTTGGTAGATCATAGTTTTTCCCCCTTTCAGAACTGCCAGCTATGCTCCTGGATGATGGCCAAGCAGCCGTGATCCTCAAAAACAGGAGTCTGGGGCACGTTATCAGCAGTTGTTGGAGAATTGTTCCTTCAGACTCGGCACCTGAGCTAGAGGCCAAGGTAAGGGAGAAGGACAATCTTCCCTTCTGAAAAATCAAGCCCAAGACCATAAATTGTCTACAACCAGAGGAGATCACAGAAGCTATGTGCATTTTTTCTCTAATAATGTCATATTGCAACATAGATTTTGGCAATTTTTGCGCTGCAAATGGAAGCTACAGATCTGGACTTCCATTAAATGCAAAACTCCAGTGAAGACTGGCAAGAGTGGCATCGAACACCTTTCTGTCAGCACCAAGATGCATCTGGGACCTTTAGGGTGACCAGTGCCAGAGGGTTCCATCATCAGCTCAGCAGTTTACCCATGGGAGCAGGGCATGTCTCCCTCACTGTGCTCCTGACACCTTCCACTCCCACCCTCTTTTTCTGAGTCTGATTGCACCACATGCCCCAGGGATGAGGCTGGGCTGTGGGGCAGCTGCTCTGAGGTGTGGGGGGATCAAACCCCTAATTCATGGTGTCTTTCTTAGTGTCCCCAGGGCAAGGACCCCTCAGTGTTCCGCATCCTACAGCAAGTCCCTCAAAGTCTCTGTTGAAGCTTGTAGCTATCAGTGTCCCCTCATGTCACAGATGGCCCCTTGGTGTTTCCAGGTCAGGGAGCCCTTAGTGCCCTCCACTCCACAGCACGTCACCCACAGTGTGTCTCAACACAGGGTCCCCTCATGTCAGGAAGGGTCCTGTAGGTGTTTCCAGGTCAGGGTCCCCTCTGGCCCCTCATCCCACCGAAGTCCCTCACAGTCTCTCTTAGCACAGGACAGGATCCCTCAGTGTCCCTGGAGNATCTCCTCGGCCGCCCGCGAGCCCCGCGCCGAAGGGAGGGCGGCGAAGGGGGCCCGTCCCCGCTCCGCTCCGCTCCGCCCCGCCCCGCTCGGGCTGGGACCCCCGCCGCCGCGTCCTTTTATACCGGGGCTAAATTTAGGCTGCGCCCGAGCCGCTGCCTCCCGCCCGCCCCGTCCGGGACGCGTTTCCTCCGCTCCTGCAATTGGCCTGAGGCCGCCCGCGCCCGCGTTATAAGGTGCGGAGGGCGGCCGGCCGCGCTCGTCCCGCACCATGGCGCTGAGCGACACCGCCCTGCCCTCCTTCGCCACCTTCGCCAGCCCCTGCCGCGAGAAAGTCCTGCACGAAGTGAGTGTCCCCCGCGCTCAGCACCGACGGCTCATCGCACGGGCGGCCGGCGGAGCCGCCGCCCCGCTGCACCTCGAGTCCGTCTCCCCCCGTCCCCCAAGGCGGACGGCACCTCTAACCCTCTCCCTTTTCTCTCTCCCCAGAGGTGGAAGTGCGAGCAGGAGGCCAAGACCCCCGCCGGCACCTGGGGCGGCCTCTCCCCACGCAAAGAGGATGAGGATCTCAACAACGTGCTGGATTTTATCCTTTCCATGGGCAGCGATGGCTACGGCCAGGGCACTGCCGGCGGGGACTATCCCCCTGCCCAAGGCGAAAGCGGTGGCTTTTACCAGACAAACCCGTCCCCGGGATGCTACAGTGCCCTGGAGCAGGGCAGCCCCCCGCCCTACAACGCCGGCATCGTGCCAGAGATGATGCGTTCCGAGATGGACTCCAACTACTGCCCTTCTGGCAGCGTCCACGGGCGGTTCTTTGTGACACCCACCTTCGGGGGCCCGCAGTTCGTTGAGAACATTAAGCCCGAACCCGACATGGACAATTATGGACCGGTCCTGGGTCTGGTGCCCCAGGCTTGCCCAAAGATCAAGCAGGAGGGGAACGCGACCTGCATGATGGCCTACGAGCAGCCCCGGGTGGCCAGTTCCCCCCAGATCCCTGGGGCAGAGACGCCTCCGCTGAGCCCCGACGATCTCATGGTGAATGACTGCCACACACAGATAATGTGCCCCTCGTCAGTGTCATTCCAGCAAAGTTACCACCCGGCCTCCGGCTTCCACCACCCGCAGACCCACCTCCAGTACCAGAACACCTCCCAGTTTGGCCTTTTCGAGGACAGCCTGCCCTTACAACCCTCGGCTCCTAGGGGCATGCTCACCCCTCCTTCCTCCCCTCTGGAGCTGCTGGACTCCAAACCAAAGCGAGGACGCCGGTCCTGGCCAAGGAAGAGGACGGCCACTCACACATGCACCTATGCCGGTTGTGGGAAGACCTACACCAAGAGCTCACACCTGAAGGCCCACCTCAGGACACACACAGGTAAATATTGCTGATGGCCTTCATACGGAGATGTGCTGTGTGCCGGTTGGAATAGCCCTGTGTAAAACAGTTTGCAGCCTGGGCTTTTACCCTGTAGTCTGTTAAATTCACAGCTGAGCTATGGCAGGTGGTCAGGTCTGTAACTTAGGTGTTAATGTATGTAGTCAAAGCTTTTCTAAGGGCTTCTAAAGCCCTTTCTCCAAAGATTTTCACTGCAGGTATGGGTGAGTAAAGGAATTTCTAGTAGTTTAGCTTAAAAGCACTTGGATCTTGCTGTGGAAGGGCTTGGTAGCAAATAAAGGGATACGATATATTGTAGTTTTATACTAGGATAAAACTCAGCAGGTTGCCTAGTATAAGATGCCAGGCTGAGTCACGCTCTCCGATTTCCCCAAACAGGTGAAAAGCCCTACCACTGCAACTGGGAAGGCTGCGGCTGGAAGTTCGCGCGCTCCGATGAGCTCACCCGTCACTATCGCAAGCACACGGGCCACCGGCCCTTTCAGTGCCACCTCTGCGACAGGGCGTTCTCCAGGTCGGACCACCTGGCTTTGCACATGAAGCGGCACATGTAGCCCCAGGGACTCTGCCCTGCCCACAGTGGACCTTATTTAGCTGCTCAGGTGCAGAAGCGTTAAAAATCTGTAGCTGGTACTACATAGGGAGGCACCGACCGACGCTCCAGGACGGACACTGAGGATCTGACACAAGGAGGCTTAGCCAGGCATCTCCTGCAGAGAATCTGCCGTGACTGAATCAGTGACCTGCCCGTCCCGGTCAGGAGAACAGGGGTTATTTATGCAGCTTCTGTGAAGGGTAAACTCCGTAAGACTCCATACAGATTGTATAGAAGAAGCTGTAAATATGTTTTTTTCCCCGATTTTAACTGCCCATTCCTAAGCTTTACAAGACAATGTTTGTATGGAAACTGCCTGAAGTTGACCCTAGAAGAGGTAAAATGAATGTTACTGTAGCTAACGATGTTAGTTTAGATCTCAGTTGAAGGCATGGCTAAGAGAACACTCCTCTTGTTAGACTGGTTCACAGGTGCAATAATATTCTTGTTTGCCATGATCTACACTAGAAGTACAGGGCTTGATGTCTTGGAAGAAAATAACCTATTTACTGTAATTTTTTTATATATTGTAAATAATTTTATACAATGAGAAATATTGTATATGTAAATAGAAGACAAATGGGTATTTTGCCTATTTCTGTTTTTATAAAAACATAATTTTTCAATGTTTGAAAACATTTCATCTTTTTAATAAAATAAGTTTTTAATTGCTGAGATTTTTATTCTCCTTTGAGATCTCCCTCTTACTTTTTCCCTCATGACTGGACCAGAAACCACCTTGTTGTGTTTTAAATTATCGACAACTGTAAGAAGACACTTAAAAAAATCTGAGCCATGGATTTTTCTGAAATAGATAACAGTAAGTAAGTTATTCCCAGTGGTAAATAAGACACAGTACAGTGCTTTATCAAAAAATCAAATAGGAAAGTAGATCATATTCAAAATATGCTTCCTAAAAATGGTTAAGTAAGCAACACTGTAATTTCAGTCTCATTTCCAGTTTGTGCTAGACTATTTTAATAGCATTCTTAATGTTTTCCAGATGCAGTTATAGTTTTGCCAGCAGTGTGTGGGTTTTTACTATAAATTTAAACACTGCATTTTTGTAATTATGGAGGCTTATTTTAAGGCATTCTTGTACATAAATTATTCTTGTTCTCAAGAGCTCAGTGGAGAATTCCAATAGAACAGTAGTGGAATTCAAGCATTAATTCACAACACAGGTTAAAATACCTTCATAACTTATTCCCCAAAACTTAAATTCACTTAATAATTTGTGGTGCCACCTAGATTTCAAGAGTTAAGAAAGTTATTAACTGTCTGGGGGGGAAATCAGCCGGGAATCGAGATTCTGAAAACTAATTGCAAATAAACTGGATACAGCAATAGCTACAGCAGTAAAGAAAGCTGCAAAAGTCAAATTGAGCCCCCAAAAAATTCTTCACAGCTGTAAATGAGCTCAGAATTCCAAGAAGTAAATCCAGGCAGTTGTTCTGACAGTCTGATGGGCATCCTCTGTCTTTACAACTCTGGTGTTGTGGCGAGTCTTGATACTTGTACATCACTGCTAATGAAATCTGCAGATTCAGCTTAATATTGCAGCATTTTTTTCCCTGACATCTGGATGCTTGGAACTTGGTCCTAATCAAGATTGTGACCTTTTTTCTGACTTTACGTGTTAGAATACACAAGAATGAAATCAACAGGAATGCATTTAGAGTAACTACAAATATAGCTGTTCTTCTGTGAAAGCAAAGGCTGAAGTTGTTCATGTGGAACAGATGTATTTTGGGCTTCTATCATTGGCATGGAAGAATGAGTTCCACATTTCACTTTTATAGCTCTTTCAGAGTGAAATATAAGGGAGCTTTAACATTTCTTCATCAAAAACAAAACTCATTTATTTGCTAGAAAAAAAATAAATTGCACAATCTAATTCCAGAAAGTGAGGATGACTTAAAGATGTTCTAAACTTGGCACATTCATTGTTGCAACAGTTCTAGGTATTTCCTTCTCTTTCCCCATAGCTGAATATTTTTCATATTTCAGCATGTCCTTCGGTGTTTATAACTTTAAGAAAACAACTTCTAAAATTCTTACTCTCATCTCTTCATACTCACCTGGCTTTCCCTTGCTCTTTCTGAAGAACTGGAAATGGTTTTAGTCATTCCCAGTTTTCAGCATCCCCAGTTTTTGTTATAACCCACACTTCAGTAATACAGTGCAAGCTTAAAGGATTCTCTTTTTTGTAATGCAATTTAAAAGACAAAGAGGTGTGACATCTCAGTGCCCAGCCCCATATCTGCCTTGGGAAGGGCCCAGCCAGAGCTCTCCAGTGGTAGGGAAGATCTCAGAAGCATCGCAACATCACGACGCACTTATCTGCCTCTGCTTGTCCCCAGTCCTCTCCTGACCTCTGGTAGAGGCTGGGTATTAGGTCTGACCCGTTTTCTTCCCTTCCAAATCCTCAGCCTGGAGAAGAGGGCTCCAAGGAGACCTCAGAGTCCCTTCCAGTGCCTAAAGGGGCTCCAGAAGAGCTGGTGAGGGATTTTGGACGAGGGCTGGAGCAACAGGACAAGAGGGAATGTCTTCACCCTGCCAGAGGGAACGGTTAGATGGGATATTGGGAAGAAATTCTTCCCGGTGAGGGTGGTGAGGGACTGGAATAGAATTCCCAGAGACACTGTGGTTGCTTCATCCCTGGAAATGTTCAAGGCCATCTTGAACAGGGCTTGGAGCAACCTGATCTAGTGGAAGATGTCCCTGGCCATGGCAAGGGGTGGAACAGGATGGACTTTAAGCTCCCTTCCAACCCAAACCATTCTGGGATTCTGTGATTCCAAGTCAGCTGCAGCCAGTGAATGGCATGAAGGCATTGTGTGCTGCTCAGGGCCTTTGTGCAGAAATAAATGTCACCACAGTCACTAACCCCTAAAAAACCCTAATGTGGCTACTCTGCAGCACCCACCACCACATTGGGTGCTCCTCCTCCTCCTCCTCCTTCCTTAGCATGGGAGCATCCAAACCTGCCTTTGCTCCAGGGAAGAGTCTGGCTGAGGGTTATCACCTCTGCTGCCTCTGCTACTGCTCGCTAGAAAGTCTTCAGATAAGACAGTTGGTATCTGCCTGATAGTGTGATACCAAATAGCACTCAGACCCTGACGAGCAGTGGAGACATGGAAAGAGGAGCAGGTCTGAGATTTAGATTTGTGACTCAACTGAAAATAGAGCAGAGGAACACTCATACATAAAGACTTCATATAAAAATATATTAAGACAGGCCTCTGAAAGGGGGGAGGGATGGGGGGACAAAGCACTAATAAAAGTTCACAAGAAACTTTCTTGTCATTGTTCAAGGGAGGGTATCTGTGATAATTGCTAGGTGGTCTTTACCGGAAACTGCATGTTCTTGAATCTTGAGATCATCTTGTAGCAGAAAAAAAAGAAATGCTGATCTTATTCTTCTCGCATTCCATTATGAGTAATTGTCAACTCTCTTTTTTTTTCTCTCTCTCTCTTTTATTGTTTTAAATGAGTACATCCAAAGATGTGTCGCTGTAATTCCAGTAATCTACCAAGCCTCCCCTAGTCAGCAGGAAACCACTAATGCTCCAAATCTTCTACTAACTGATCATCAGGTTGTCATCTCTTAAGTAATTTTGTTCTAATTAACCATCGGCCTCCCAGGGAGCATCCAGCGACCACAACCTGCAGCTATCCTGGATTTGATTTTGACATACCAGGGAAAGGGAAAACCAACGGAAGTTGTAGTTAAACCTGATGAGTTGTAGTTAAACCTGATGGAAGGAAATGTAGAGTCCGTTGAAAACAAGATTTTCACACATATTAATGTAAGATACCACAGCCATGGGCTCACTATTGTTGTAAGATAGATTGTGAGATAAGATAGAGCAGGTTAAGTGCAGAAACAAACAAATCCTGCACAATGATCCTAGTGAAAATTTTAGTAAATATTGCCAAACTCAGGTACCATCCAGAGCAGTCACTGCTCTAAGTCGGTTGATTCCACATGGAGTTTCAGAGCTTTGTGTTTCACTCTGCTGAAAATGGTTTTTCCTCACCATTGAGAGAAACCTGACTTGAGAAGAGTCAGTTAAACTCCTCCCAAATGGGACCTCACTCTCAGAACACACTGTAATCCTGAAACAGTCCAGAGCAGGACCAGGTCCAGCCGCCACAGGGCCATTTGGCTCGGTCACCTTTTGGCTCTAGAAGGTGACACGGTGCCCTGTGCGCACCCAGCCACCATTCCAGCACCACACCAGCACCTGTGAAACAGCCCAGCACCACACAAACACCACACCAGCACATTGTGCATACCCAGGACCGCACCAGCACCCTGTGAAAGAGGCCAGCACCACCACCCCAGCACCCTGTGCACAACCACCAGCACCCTTTGCACAACCAGCACCCAGCAAGCCAGCAGGCAGGGCATTTTGAAATCTCTTTTTGTCAACCCTGAAGTGGAAGGCTGGACTAGAAACCTTCTGGCTTTTCTGAAAGTTTATTTTAGATTCAGTTTTGTAGCTGATCACATCTGGGAGAGTTGAAGCTTTAGTACTGGCCATGGCTCACCTCGTGCAGGATGGGGCATTTCAACCTGTGCGAGCCCTTGCTTACTCACAGCCGTTTACAAACTGCCTGAAAACATTGACTGGCTCTAAACTTTGGTCTTTCATCCACAAGAATGCCAAAATAAGTTTGTCCACTCTTCAAATTATAGGATTGTGTGGTTCTGTGGTTTTCTGTGGTAGAAGCTCTGTGGTTTCTCAAGCTATTTTGTGCACCTCTAACACAGAGTAGCTGTTAGGCTTTGCTTAAATTGAATTTTAGAAGCCAGAACCCCAAGCTCTAGCAATTTCTTTTGCTATATTTAGATAAAACAACTACAACAAAGTCATGTAGCCATCACTATGGTAACTGGCAAAAAATTCAAATCAAAACCCATGTAATTTAACAGGGAGAAAGCCATCCCCATTGCTAGCATCCAAAACCTACTTGGTGGCATCTACAAACCCTAAAATTCCTGGGTGTCCTTGAAGCAGTTGCTCTCAGCTGGGTCTGTCCCAGATCCCACCTGCCCAAGACACGTCTTACGTGCTGTGAGTGAAGCAGTCAGAGCTCTGAACTCTGGCACTGCAGCAGCTCCTCTGCCATGGCCCAGGCTCTGGCAGAAATGTGCTTCCCACTGACTGGGAGAAGTAATTGGTTTACAAACCAAACACTAGTAACCTAAAGCACATAGCCATGCCCAGTTCACGGGCCCTGGAGGTAACTAGTTCAACATGTTGATTCCCAGAGACTCCTTAAAGCTCTGTATGATTTGATCCCAAACAAACCCTTCCTCATCACTTCAGCTGAGATTGGGAACAGCCCCTGCCACAAACCAGCACCTTCCACTTGCAGCATGCAAAGGACGCAGGGATTTATCCTGAACTTGTCAGGTAGAAAATATATTTCATTTACTCTTTTCAGCCACAATTATTTGATCTTATTATACTTGGTGCAGGCACTAAAGAGGAACCATAAGCACTGCTTTATAGAATGAAGATGGGTTAACTTTACCAAAACCTCCTTTGTAAGCATAAGGAGAGCAGAAGCAACCAAGCTTTCATTTACTCTGTAACCATTGTTAGCATTACTTACCTGCTTATTTACCTGCTCCCACTGTAAGTCCTTTTAGCAAATCAGAAGTTTTCTGCCTGTTGTTGTGAGCATAAATTCAGCAACACAGAAACTGCAGGTGAACTTACCTGGTACAGGTTTATAACTAAATAGGGTATCACTTCAAATCACTTTTACTTTGGTTTCTTGCACTTCTTACAGCTCAGAGCATACCTGGAGTTCTGACTCATTATGTCATCAGGAAATATCTGGAATATCATAGTGGATATGATCTCCTGTGACATTTAATATATTAGGTGAATAGCTACTGAGCCTGAGGCTTAAACACAAAACAAAACACACACAAAAATATCCTCAGATCCCAACAACCACTTTTTTACAGCCTGTGTGCCATGACAGCGTTAAGTGGGTTTCATTATCTTAATGGTTTTATATTATATTGCAAAATAAGGGATATGGAATGCCTGGATGTCCTTTCTGTGGATGTAGGGGATAGGCAGACAGCACAGGGCTTTGTCATTCTGAAAACTGTGATCAAGGACCTTTATAGGAAGTTAAACAGCAGAAATATATTCTGTTTGCTGCTGGCAGAGTCCTGTGAGATTTCATCAATATGGAAGGCTGCAGCAATTTTAAGAGATGCTGCATCAGCACCAATAAAAAGTTTTAATTGTGGTCATTACATTAAAAAAAATGCCAACCAGACAGGAGGGAAAAGGTACTCAAGAGTGACTACACTGATAGTCCTGTACAGCAGATGGGAGATTCAGCAATTCCAGGGATAAACCTGATGGCACTTCCAGCACAGCGGTGGAACTGACGACTCTGGGAGCTCAGAATTCCAAGAGGAGAGATGGGCTGCGGACATATTTAGGTACAGTCAATAAATGCAACAGTTGTGTTTGAGGTTTAACAGTTGGGCTCAAACCTTGGACAGCCTTTAGGGTCAAATTCCCACATCCTGGACAGGATGGTGATGCTTTTCTTCCCTTCCCAGTGAAGGGGCTCTTAGGCCATGCTGGGTACAGGGGAGTCCTTTCAGATTAAGCCCGGACAACGTGGATTAGGAAAGCATTTGGGAAAACACAGGGATGAGAATGCTGTGTATGTCAGACCCCAAAAACTTGAGTGGGAGCACCACACGGAGCGCTGGGCCACGGTTTCGTAAGAGATGAGAAGCACGACACAATGAGAGGAATTGGGTAGGGAGCTGTGCCCATCTCTGACAAACTGCAGTCAAACCCTGTTCCAAAATGTCAGCGTACTAAAAACACTGTAGAGAAACCTGCCTTGGCAACCTGCTGCTCAGGCTGTCCAGGTGAGCAGGAGCAGCCAGTGAACAGCTGGGAGAAGAATGAGTCAAAGTGAGTAAATGGAACAGCCCACTAGTGAGGTGTGTTTTTCCAGCCAGCCAAAGGTTGTCTCTGGTGATCTCCCCAACCGCTCCTGGTGTAAATCGCCAGGAAATCCAGCACTGCCCTACACAAATTGCTTGGAAAGGGTGTGGCGCTGGATTCGGGACTGGTCTGCTCAGCCCAAGTGTGGCTGGGACAAGGAAGAAAGGGAAGGACAGGAGGGGAAACAGTGCAGAGGGCACCAGCCAACAGGAAAAAGATTTCAGTGCAGAGAATAGAGTGGTTGTTCAAAGCAAGATTCACATATTTAAGATAAAAACATGTGAAATTGTGGACAAAAAAAAAAGTAAAGAAAGAGTGCTGAAATCTCAGAGCTCCAAAAAGTAACTTTTCATTTATTATATTAAACAATAACATTTCTCTTATATTAAACAATAAACACATGAGATGGGTTAAAATTAAAATACCTTACAATCTGTTATAATATTTGAAAGATAAATATAACCACAATAATGTACATATTTGGAGATATTAATCAGATTTAGGTCACCATTGCAGTTTCTGCTTTTTGTTTCCACCTTTTTCAGGTCAGACTGAAGAATGGTATATTAAAAGGGACACCAGAAGAGCACTCTGTACTTGCAACAGCAGAAGGAACCACAGTCACTAGGAGTTTTCCTTTGAAACTTAAAGGGAGAGGCAGAAGTTGGAAAAATGAAAATTACATTTTATAACAAATAAGCCTTTATTTATAAAACTTTCAAGTAAAAAGAGCAGTATATCAACTGATCAAACAGGTGTGTCAATGAATTATAGTTAACATATTTACTCTAAAAATAAATCTTCTATGATTCCATCATACTCCAAGCAAAATTCCTTTCTAGGAAAAGATGGCTGTTGTGAAGTCTACATAGATGCAATATATAACCAAATACATAACAAAAAACTTGGCTGTTCCACTAGTATAGGAAGATAATTGAATTAGATCATTAATAGCAGAGATCAATTAACTTCAACAGAGTTCCAGCTCTAAATGAGGATTAAACAGACATGAAATTCCTGAGAGGGAGGAATAAAACGCAGAAGAAAGGAGAAATCAAACTCTTACACAAGGGAAAGCAACAATTCTACTTGGACCAAAACTCCTTGGGCCACGGTTCTACAGAACAAATATTCTTCTCAATGGAGAAACACTGAAGAAGAAATAGCAACCCCAGAAGGATTATAAGAATCCAAGAAAAGTGCATTATCTTTGAGCATAAGATGACAAAATAATCTCTACAATACTACTAATGGATTTCACAGATGGGAATTAAAAATAAAAAGGCTTACACAGACACAGCTTGAAATTTCTTACACTTTGAGAGCACAGTACATGGAACAAGATATAGGAAGGACTGATGGACTCTCAGAGGGCAGAGGTTCCATAAGGAAAAATTTGCCTATCTAAAATTATTTCATACAGCATTATTGTGGATGTATGACTTTTATGAGCAACTGTTTTTATTGCAGGGTGACTGGGAGGTTTTACAGCGAGACAATTTGAAGGTAACTGAGGGAAACCACTTGAGGCAAATGTGAACACACAGTTCTGTGAAGGGTAATGTGGTAATTCAATACCTGTGTCCTACGCACACTGTCTGCACATGCAGGTTCAACGTGAATAACTGTCTGTCTGTCCTGTTTAACTGTCGTGCCTCAGTGCTCTGTGCAAACCAGGGCTTTCCATGAGTCATTCCGGTAGCACATATTCCGTATAAAACGTGTGCCACCATAAAACCCTGCTAAACTCTTAGTGATTGCTCAAGGTACCACAGAGTCTAATAATTTATCTAAGTAGAAAGCAGAATCACCCCCACTCTTTCCTCTAAGCCAAATATGCAATGGATAGTCATTCCTCCTGAAGTAAAAGCTTAAGTGGAAATGGAGGAAAACCAGAACTGGCATCCAGATGACAATTATGTGCAACCAATCTAACTGGAATGAAGCAAGAAAAACATGTTTTCCACCTTTGCCTGTGACTGTTTGGGGCCTGTGTATGAGAACAGCTCCTTACAGATAATTTTTTAAAAAGGAAAAAAAAGGAAAGAGGGAAGTGAAACTACAAGCAAGCATAGGAGAAAACTCATTGCCCCAGCCCGAAGAAAGATGACATGCAAGATCAGCAGTTGAGCCTACACTGCAAACAGATACTTTAAAAACTCCAAAGAATGTGAAATTACATCCAGTGCAGATGATTACTACTTTCTACCAGGGTTCTCTTACACCTGGCACAGCTAATGAACACAGTTTTTCATGTCAATGAAAGAAATCTTGATACAAATCGATTAGAAGTCATTTCTCCTCTTTTCCTTAACCAGGACTTTGAAATTCTCAGAGCCACAAGCTAATCTGAACTTCTGTAAAAGCTCCAGTTCTGTATCCATCTCTGGTTACAGAATTCATACATACACACAAGCTTTAATACATAGAATATATCTGCATATTCTACATATTCATTGTATATACACATTTTATGTACAGCACAAGGAACTATATACTGGACATAGCATGTGGACATGTAGAGTATATACACACACTATGATTACATTATACAATACTATATATATATATATATATATATGTATATGTATATACACACACAGACACAAATAATATGGATCTCACTGTACACTTTATATGCACTGGGGGTATTCACATTTTCCGTATCTTACACTGTACGTTATTTTCTCTGCCCAAATAGCAACAGGTCTGTTTGTGCTTTAAATTTCACTGTTCTGGAGGAAGAAGATCAATGTCTTGCAATAAAGTTTTGCCTCAAAGAGCAAGTGCAGGTATTGTACAAACACTGAGCACAGGGAAAGCATACAGCATAGGGAAAGAATGTGGGGAATCTTCCTTTTCGTATGGAAAACTATATTAAATACAAACCGAGAAATCACAGCTAGGTTTTCTTCCACTGCAGTGACAACATTTTGGATCAAGAGTGTTTCAGTAAACTTAAGGTTCCTAAATCTAATACTGTGCATAGACAACATGTTGTGTTCTGTCCTTGTTCATTTGTTGATCTGCAGTTACTGTCCAAGCAAATATGAGGAAGAGTCAATAAGGAAATAGAAAAACAAGCCCTAACACTATATAGAATGCTGGATTAATTCACATTTCTGCCTCCCTGCTGGACATCTTGAAAACACCATCTCACTGGCTTAGAAGAATTATAAATTCAGAATTTCAGGGCCCTGACAAAGCAGCAGAAAGTCTTGTTATGGTACAGAACTTCAAAAATGCATCAAGCTATTTAGTCATCCACCTGTCCCACTGGAGTGACATCATCCAGTCCAGAACCGGTATTCCTTTCTAAATTTTATTGTAGCAGAAGAGATAGCACAAGGACTCAGGTCCAAGTGAGCAGGAGGATCTTACACATGGATGCGGTTTGTTTAACTTCACTGAGAATCCTTGCAGCCACTTGCTTGTGAAAATTGCTCTTTCACAGCAGAAGTTTTATCATGTTACCTAAAGACAGACCTAAGTTAGCTCTCAGAGATTTCAAGTCCTATACACCAACAGAAGAGAGAAATTTTTCATGTTTCAGTATGTTTGATCATGTAATCAAACATGTATTAGAGAAAAATTGTCGCAATGGGAAGGGATTTCAAATCAGGTTCTGCAAAATTAGAAATAGCTTCTATTGCATCCCAAAGGGCTCATTAAAGGACAGTATTAAAGATCATTATACGGTTGGTTTTGGTATTAGAAATAAATCTTCTCTCCTTCTGAGAAGAATAAAAGATTTACATTATTTGTAGTACCATTAGCACAGGAGACACATAGCAAAAGGGGAGTTGTGACTCCTAAAAATAACATCCTAAACATGGACGGATGTGAGTGTCTGCACACCCACCCACCCACCTACCTCCCCAGAAAAGCCTGAGACTACAAATGCCACATCTTGGCTGAATTTCATAGCTGAAAACCACCAAGATGCTTAAAATGATCCAATCTGACTCCTCTGTGTAAGGAAAGCATCCAGGATAAGGCAATCCCAACAGAACAGGGAAAGATTGTTTTCATTCACTGAGCAGGCACTATCGTTGTAGTATGAAAATAAAAGTAAGGAAGCAAGGACATAAAAAATAGAAATGCATTAAAGATGATGAAGGAATATCACATTAAAAAAAATAGAGAAAATGTTGTAAGATAAGGGCTGCATCAGGAAAAACCCAGAATGGAAAGCTTTGTATTCCCAAAGAACAAAGGATAGGAAAAAAGACTGAGGACATTTAAAAATGTTGTGCTAGATCCCTACTCTATGAGACAGAAAATTCCAAGGCAAACACAACTGAAGTTTTAGAATTCCTGTAATCAGAAAAGGCATTTCTATTAAGCAAATTAAATTCACAGACTTGTTTTTCTAATGTCAAACACATTCTGTGTTGTCTTTTCCAGGTGGAAACAGTCAGTGCATATAAAACCTGATCCTACCTGGTCTGAGTACTGCAAACCATATTTTAGAGCCAGCCCAGACAGTGCTGCCAGAACTAACACGTGAATGTGTATTTGGCAACTAAAATGTGATGCAGCTTGGCTTCATTTCAGCTAAATCTGCTTGATCTGTAACCCCAAAGAGGTGGAATTAAAGAAGCAGAGGTAGGGACTGTACCAGAGTGTCACTTGAGTAACACAACCTAGTCTGTGTGCTGGGACTTGGAGTAAATGAGGGTACAATGAGTTGTAAGGGTGAGCACCCCTCAAACTTGGCAACTTTTCCACCACTTGATTTCTTGATGTCACATTAAAGCAGCACCCAAATGTGTATTGCCATCCTGCAATCCTGTTTGCTTGCAATAAAGCAAAACTTTACTTCATAATTTGACTGCTAAATTATTTATCCCGTTTACTACAACTGAATTAACTCCTTCTTTTAGTCACATTACAATTACTAAAACTCAATGCAAACAAATGTCTTAATTAGAAGAACTACTCATTTCTAGAGTCTTCAAATTTGTATTGTTTTATAGAATTCACAGTTTGTATCCATCATATATAAATTGTCAGATTCTTTTGTAAAAGCCACAACTTCTGGATAAAAAGGGACCATCTAATAATGAGTTTATGCTTTGACATAGATGATGCAGAAGACGTACTGATTAGCCTACCATGACTTATTAAATAAATGTAACAAGTGAAAGCTAATTCTATAAACATTCTCTTTTTATGACATTTTCTTTGAAATTCATACTGCAGCCTCAAATACCCAGTGGAATTCAGGTTACAAAAAACCAGATTCACAAACTGCAGTTTACCCTATGCAACATTTGTGTTTCAGATAAAGAAACTTTCAGTACCTTAGGATTATACGGTAAATTTCTTACAAGCAATACATTTTATCTAGAACATATAATACAGCTTATACAGTGTTTCCTGCAGATTACGCACTTGAGAAGCCACACAGAGCCTGGTCGGACACAACCAGCCAGTCCCATTTAGATCTGAAGGTGACTAAAATTATTTTCACTATATAAACCAAGGATTTAGTATTTTTGTAAAAGCCTTGTTCCAAGGTTTCTCTTAGACAGGGTGGAGCCCAAGACCCTCTTTAAGAGTTTGGCATGTCAGCCTTACTGAGTGCAATGGCCAACTCAAGGTCTTCTTGTTCTTGTCTCCGCAATCGAGCCAGTCTTTCCTGCTCTGCTTTTTCACTCTCCCGCTTCGCCCAGGCCAGCTGCTGTTCCTCATTTCCAAACTAAAAAATGAAAATGGAAAATTAATTAATAAAGTTACCAACCAGCTCGAAGAAATTATGCAAAAAATACAAAGGATCAGACTTATTAAATATACAGGTCAAGTACATCAGGCTCTCTTAGGGCAGTTCTAGACTGAGATAGAAACTCACTCACTGGTTTCCCCACTTCATCCTTTATTGCCTTAATTTCTTCCTCCTTCACTTCCTCCCTTCATTTATTTCCTTAATTCCTCCTTCCTTTACTTCCTTAGTTTACTTCTTTAGTTTCTTCCTCCTCCCACTTGGAAATTAACCCACATGGGATGCAAGTCCCTGCATCTGTGGCTCAGTTGGGTATGAAAACGGCCAAACAAAAACTCCACAAACACAAAAAAAGGAAGTTAATGGTTTGGAAGCACAGCAACTACAGCCATTTTTAAGAAATAGCTGGTAAAAGCTGGTAAATAGCTGGTAAAGCCACTAGTTATTTACACTTGTGCAACTGCACAGCATAGAGTTTTATGGCGGTAGTTCCTGCTAAGGGTGAGGGGGTTTGATAAGTGATTTTGGACACTGCTGACATGAGGGAAGTTCCATCACTAAATCAAAAGTTACCCAAAGTGCTTCTGCTGCTGTTCATAAAATGCACACAGAGTTTCTCCAGTAAGAAATAATGTGAGCAAATCCAATTTACTTCAGCAGAGAACACAAAGAAAGTATCACACTTTATAACATGCAGCTCCTAAACCTGTTTGGGCTTCCCAAAACACAAGTACAGTGCAGCAAAACTTGTCCAAAATTATATTCCAGTGTTTACCATTGAAGAATGCAGAAGTTTGCTTGTTTGAACTTTTGCACAGAATCTTAAATTACTTTATTGAAATCATAGCAATTTTAAACTCAAATATAATCTGTTCCCAGTTAATTTTAGCATTTGCTGAGGAGGAGGATGGGAACAGCTGCATGCAAATGTTTGTACTGAAGCCCACTTCTAAAATCTGCTTTTGCTGGTTTGTTTTGTTTTGTGCGGGAAAACATATTATTTGAGGGGTTTCTTAAGGAGAAAAATTTCAGCTGGATGTATACTGCAAAAATTCCCTGTGGCCCAGGACACAGTGACTCCAAGCACAGCCTGCTGAGCCATGGCACAAACTGATGCAGCTACACCTGCCCAGACTGACCTGAAATATTGAACTGACTGTTAAAATGCAAGTTTCAGTGCTAAACCCTGCGTAGCTGCATATACACTATGTAATGGCCCCATCCCAGCCTCCTCCTCCACTCTGCACTGCATCTGTAATTTTTATTTTTTATGTATTTTTAAATAAATACGCCTATTTGAATTTCTTTCAACCCAGGCTCAATTCTCATTTACTCATAACTTAATTACGCCTCTGGATGCCCATCATTCCTTATTTTATTTCTCTCTGTATGATTTTTGAGATGATTTGATGCAAAAAAATTTACTTTTCTTCGTGCAGTATCTCTGCTTTCATTGCTATAAAAATTTAGATGAGAATATTTGCATTTGGATATTCCTGAAATACAACAGAAGTGTCACACCTTTTGATATTTTACTTTTAAAATGGAGAGACCCTACTACAATTCCTCATTTAAACAATGTCAGTTGATAGATAAGATTGAAAAGCTCACTAAGATTTTAAATAGATTATTTTTTCAAGGTAAAGACAGATTCAAATGGAAGCAGGAATTCTCCACTTAGTCCAGGAATTCAAGTAGATCCTACAGCTGGGATAGAGAATTAACAGTTACTATTTTCAGAAATACAAGAAGCTTTGGTCAAACCATCTGGGATGTTTTTTTAATGTTGAGAAACCAGTTTTACTTCTATAGCTTCCATTCTAGGATAAGGCTTCCAAAGTTTATCAAGAGTCTCAATCATAACTAGTTTATGCGACACAAGTCATATTTTTGTGGTTAAAAGTGCTGAGTGGGGAAAAAAAAAGGAAAAATAAGCAAGTGATTCATTGGAAACAAATCTGGATGTGCCTTATTACAAGTGGTTGGCACAAAGTACAATTTTCAGGAGATAAGTCTCACCATTGAGTAGTGAAATAAATACAGAACAGTTCATTAATGCCACAGATTCTTGCACAGATTGTCTATAAAAAGGTAATTTACAGATAATTTAATACAATAACAATTTTTTGCATGTGTCCAGGTTTCAACAAGTCTATAAATACGTGTCACACGTGTAATTGCATTAAACCCCTCTTTTTCTTTTCTTTTTCAGATGTACAGTCAGACCCAAGGCATAGATGAAGAAACCAGCAGACTGCAACAAGATTAATCAAATCATAAAAAGCTCCACTGACTTGTGTGTAGTGAGTTACCAGCTTGTACTGAGACAAAAAGCTTAGTTCTAAGTGTTCTGTTTCTTGGAAATTTAAACACTTTCTGTCGGCAAAAAAGTGGCTTTTCTTGTTGCTCTGTAAACTGCAGCTGGAACCCAGAAAAACCTGAAATCTGAGCTACCAAAAGACTTCATTTTGCTCCAATGAATCGTGTTTAATGACAGCAACAAAGTTAAGAATGCAACGAAAATATACTTAAACTCTGGGTGCATGAATTTAACAGAGGGTCAAAAAAGCACCAGATTTTCCTACTAAAAATATAATGAAGGTTCTCATGTTCTTTCTTGCAACAGTCAAAGATTTCAATTAAAAATCAGGCTGGTTGATTATTCAGTCCTACATGACTCTGTTCTCAGATTCCATGGATTCAAAGTAGATGTCAAAAACCTTCTGTAAGTAAAACTGATTTTCATTTCCATTATGAACACAGTTTCTCAACCATGAGGGAAAGAGAAGCACAATATTCTCAATTATTTCAAGGTAACTGGTACATTTAAAAGATTGTGCAGAAGGATTAGGAATTGTCAAGTGTAGCAGCATAATTTCCTAATAATAGGAAAGGAAAAACCCCCATAAACTGAGGAGAAAAGGGATCAGATCTCTGTCTTTTCAACCAAACTCAGTCAACACTTCCTTTTTTCTTACAGGAGGAGAAATTAATTCAGAAAGCTGATTTAAAAATTTATTTCATTTGATGAAATGCCATTTAACAGGAATTGTTAAGGTGCTACTGCTCTTTATCTCATTTTTTTCCTTATCTTCTGAAGTTAATCTGAGGTGAAAACCTGATGGCACAGCAAATCCTGGAGCACCCACCAGGATTGGGATCATAGATTTTGGTTAATCATTTGAACCAATCACTCAGAGTAAACCACGTTTCAACTTAAGAAACACAGTCTGGAAAATAAGATGACAATAACTGGGTAACAGTCACTCCATTCTTTCACTGCAGGAAGAAATTAGACGTTGTTGAAGAAACTTCAGATAAAGCAGGTTTTGTGTCTTATTTTTATTAAGAACGTCACCAGTTTGTATACAATCAGAATTTAACTGCAAATCCAACTAGCTGTGGTCAAACATACATCAAATCTTGAACTTGGACGTTTCGAAAGTGATAAATTAAAGCCCAGAGGCCAACTAAAGTCTGCACAGATGACCTCAGCTAACAATATCAAATAGGAAAGAGATATACATTTAATATTAAATAATAACTAGGAAAAAAAAACCCACAAACATTAAACAGCCGGAAAGATTGAGCTTAAATATCTCCCCTTGTTGCACACGGACCTGTGTCCAGCAGGGTTAAGAAACAGATAAGGTTCGCAATTTTACTGCGTGCCAACGTGAGAGAACAGAAACACGTGAAAGGAGGAAGAAGCCTGAGGCTGTGGATGGAACAGATTCTATCCACTTACGGAAGCAATAAGAACCACACCACCATTGCATTTACAATGGTTCCCAATTCCAGCACTAAAACCAAAGCCAGGCTTTGGAAACCCCAATATTTTTAATGAATGGGGACCTGGCTTTGTTTTCAAACCTTCTGGGACTCTCTTTTGGAGTGCAGTGTGGACCTTTCTATCTTGGTTCTAAAAAGCCATTTTGTTTTCTTTGTCTTTTCTACAACATCAATAACAGGAACAAAATTCAACAGCTAAATTTTCAATCTCTGTCTCATCTGTGTCTCTGTATGACCACATTCCATCATATACAGCAAACACTGCAACAGGATTGTCAGAAATTTCTCCACAAACAGTTACAAGTACTTTTAAGAAACTTTAAGGATTTGCTTCTCAGGATATGGTGAAATTGCTATAGAAATGTTTTCATCAATTGTTTTTGAGTCTTTACATCATTAGCTCCCAAAAATCCGTTTACAAAATAGCCTCCATGCAACAAAAACAATACACAGATTCTGCTACAAATAATTTGAGAGTAAAGGCACACTGTACTAAAATAATTTAAATGCAAGTAAATCCTTGAAAATTTAGTAGGAAACTTCTTTTTTATTGAAAGAATGCCTTTTTATTACAGAAATATTAATACAAAAACAATGAGGACAGCATGAAGGTACTGAGAGACAGAAGCCAGGGAACAGTAGGTTTGCAGGTAAGACAAAAACCCAACAGAGATTGCTGCAAGCAGAGCAGAAAGTGGTTTGCTCAGAGACAAGGAACTTAACTTACAGAGCTGAAGTCTGCAAACCCCAAGGAAGAGTCTTTAGAAGTTTTACTTGAAGAGGAGGGAGCAAATGGATCTTTTCCACTAAATGGGTCCCCAAACCCCTTTTTACTTTGAAACAGGTCACTGCTGTCAGCCCCAAATGGCTGGAATGGATCATGGGGCTTGGGAAAATCTGCAGACCCAAGGTGGCTTACAGGAGTACTTTTACCTGGAAAGTTTAGGGAAAAAAAAAAACAAAAGGAGAAAAAGAGAAGTTACTTACTATGGACAATGCAAAGCCCTGAAATAGGAAACAGTGCTGATACACTTTAGCATCATCCATCCTTCCTGGGGTGGGTGAAAATCTAACCAAATATAATGGTATTCATTTCTCAATGCAAATAATCTAAAACACTTGTTTTATTTAAATGGATTTATTATCTTATACATACCAAAATATTAACACCATCAAGATTTTAAATGATAAAACCCATTATAAAGACATTTCGTCAGAAAAATTTGACAAGTACGACTTTGATTTTCCAGGATTAGAGATATTTCAAGTTTAAGTTTGGTATTACACAGAGGACAAAATACGTAAAACCACGTATCACTAAAGATAAGTCACGTTAAAAAGGATTTAAGAGTAACTTAGCTGTCACTTTACAGAATGCCTGCATTCTGCTTTTTTTCCTAGAACAGTTTATCCTTCTACCACCACATAAGCAAAGAAGAAGAGGTTGATTAAGAAATCATCTCCTTCCGGGGTGTTTGCTCCACAACCCACCTTTTGTAGGTGACTGCTTGTTCTTATATTCCACCCCAACAATAAATTAAATCACAGGGATGTGGCAGTCTTTAGCTGGAATTCAGAGATGCAGCAGCACGCGAGCCCAGTGAGAAAATGAATTATTTATTAATTTTACAATATCATTTATATATCCTAGTTCCAAAAAACCATTGGACAGTGTCCACACCTGTCCTGAGGTGATTGGCTGAAGCATCAGACACCCATTTAAAAATAATATGTTACTGTACCAAAAACATAAGTGGAGAAACAGCAGGTGTGAGAGTTATTTACAAAAACCTATCTTACGGTTTACACGGCTTGCATAGCGAAGGAAAATTCTCACAGAATTAGTGCAAGGAGATGGAAAATTTCTCTGCTTAGTAGCTTTTCAGTACCCACACAGGCATTATTGTGTATGCTCATAAATAATATGTGTATATTTCATTTGTTGCAATTAAAGCCTCAGTGGTTAATTTTTAATTCCCCTTGCCAAAAGACTATTTTGTGAGGTCAAATAACTAAACAGATAAATGTATTTTCCCCCCCCCCCAAAAAAAAGATTGCTCCTGACAAGTACGCATCCAGTTTCCAGGGAAAATACTCCTTGAATGAACATTCTTGATTGCAATGTGTACTCGATAAAGGAAAATCTAGAAACCTTCTTAAAATAAACAAATACTTACAACTTCCTGCATAATAACCTGAATTACACACATTATTTGCAGTAATAGAGCTATCTGTTTCAAAATGTCCAATTCTTTGAACTATAATTTAATAGGAATCTTATAATTCATTCCCATTATGATACACGTACTAGGAAAGCACAGAGAAACGGAATCAACCCCCAAATTTCAGAGTATGCTTGGCACATCTAAGTCATAGCCTGGGAACTTTTCAGAAAGTGCTTTCATACGTGCTCATGAATGTCATGATATATGCTCAGATCTGTGGAAATACTTTTATTAGCAAACTTGCACTAAATAAATGACCTATCCAGCAACTTCCAGTAAATCCCTGGTCAGCCTCTCCTACCCCAGGGCCAGCCAAAAGGCCATCCTCCCTTGTACTCAGCTGGCCTCTATTCCCCAAAGTCAGAGGCACACATGGACAGGGAGCTGAAGAAACTGGAACAGGGAATACAGGGAAGTGAGGGAATCAGGTTTACAAGCAGCAGAGGAAATCACACAGACTCTCATTAGTGCAGTGTCAACATCAGACTCGGATGCAATATAGGCACCACTGGCAGGCATCGAGCTATAGAAAGTGGGAAGCAAGGAAGTCCCCAGCCACACAAGCAAACAGAGAGAGACATGGAAAACATGGCACATGCAGTAAGAGATAGAACTGGATTTGTTTAGCCCTGAGGGGAACCTGAGGGGACTTTTGAGGGGAACCTGATCATAGTCCTGCACGTCTTCCATCAGGAAAAAGGCGAATGGATTTAGACTGGACCAAAAGAGATTCACATCAGACAATCCACAACATTTTTAAAACTTAAGGATACTCCAGACTGCCCAAGGAACTTATCACATTCACAGAATCATAGAACATCCTGAGCTGGAAGTGACCCACAGGGATCATCCAGTCCAAGCCCTGGCCCTGCACAGCCACCACAACAATCCCACTCTGCGCCTGAGAGCGTTGTCCACATGCTCCTTGAGCTCTGGCAGCCTTGAGGCCATGACCATTGCTCTGGGGAGCCATTCCATCAACACATCCATGAGGTTTGAGAAAGTTCCTAGAAACAGCACAGGTTCAGCTGCCTTGAAGCTAGAAGATAAAGGAGATCTCTTAAAGCTCACCCCTGTACTATTTTCCATGGTTCAGTACACGGTTCATCCTGGATAACATACGTGATATAGATACACAGTTCCCCATGGTAGCAACCACCTGTGCGACTCTTTCTAAAGAGAGGCAGATCAGGCCAGTGCTTTGCCCTTCATGGAAGGAAGTGACACAATATACAGGAAATTGCTCTCCTCACAGGCATGGACCCTCCCTCACCCCAACCTGCCCTTCCAGAGGCCACGTTTTGCTCTCTGGAATGGAGTGTTGCACTTCCATCCTGCCCATCCCCATGGCCTTCAGATCTCACCACTGCCACAGCCATCCCATGCCAGGGGACCTACAAACCTGGCAAGGGATGAACAACTCTGGATTTTGTACTAAATTCTCCACATAAAAGAGCAACTTATTTTAACTTGTTTTAAATTGGAGTCATAGAAGCCTAGAATCGTTTGGGTTGGAAGGTACCTTAAAGCTCACCCAGTTCTAACCCCTGCCATGGGCAGGGACACCTTCCACTAGACTAGGTTGCTCCAAGCTCCATCCAAACTGGCCTTGGAGAATTACGAAGAGAATTAAAGTATCTGCATTTCCAATTTCTGGTCAAGGCAAAACAAGAGCCCTCTACATTATTTCTCCTTCCTCCATTGCCAGTTATCAGCAAGGAAATTCCCCCTCGTACTTCACCCTGTATTGCCCAAAATCAATTTGGATTGATAGAGGCAAAACTGACCCATTTTAAGCTGTCCTTTTCTTAAGTTAAATCTTCTGCTAGCGAAACCACTTTGTGGAATTGATGACTGTTAACACAAACGCCAAGTTTGCAACGTACTTGTTCAGCAAGTCTGGTTTTTCTGGGTGGCCTGTTTAAGGCTTTTGCACAAAGCCCCAGGTGGTTTTGAACCTGCACAGAGCATCGGGTTTTCTTGTGCTTCATCTTCACAAAAGATCACAAAGAATCACTTTGCTGTAGAGGAAATGCCACCATGCAATGAGAGTTATTGCTAATGATATTGAAAGCTTTCATTTTACAACCCTGAGTGCCATTTTCTTCAGATTTTTAGATGTTAAAGAATAGAATAGGGTGATAATTTTTCTATTTAAAAAAAAAAAAAAGTGAGAGGGAAACCCTCATGCAATCAGGTTTATCTTTTGCAGAGCAATTTTAAGGGCAGCACCTACTCTAAATATATCAATCCTAGTGCTCACAAGAGTCCTCAATGAGCCCTGGAATCACAGAACCTCCCGAGCTGGAAGAGATCCATGAGGACCATCAATCCGACTCCAAGTTCACATCTCTCTTTTAGCGCCCTTTGTACGTTGCTTACAGTTTGCTTTATCCTGCCACACTCTGCAAACATGGTTTTGAGGCATGGCAGAAGTTTGTTTGGTTCAGTAAGATGTTCGAATTTACTCATTTATTAGCCGTAAATTAGTATTAAAAAACCAGAATTATCCTTCTGATGTCTTTGCTGACTTACAGCAAGTGTAAATCTCCCACTGTAGCAAGTGTACGCTTAACTACACAAAGATTTTTGTAGTCCCATGTTTAGTGTGTCAAAAATGTGGGTACAGGATTTCTACGATGCAAAGCAAAAGTACCCAAACCACATTAAAAGGTTAACAGCTGTACTGAAGGACATTGGTAAAATTGTAATACTGCAAAATACAGTCATAACTGAGATTGCAATAATCTTCCACGTGCTGGAAAATGTTGTATTTTTACATGACTCTGCTCATCATTCTGAGGTATGGTAGGCAAACAGTTGTAACCCTTATTTGATTTTTCTGCTAATAGTTTCAGGGAAAAAAAGTTCAGAAAAAAGCAAAACAGGTCCTATTCTGAAACCACAGCAGTTTCAGCAGTTACCCAAGTGGTGCACCCAAACCACACCGAGGACTCACTTCAGCAAAAAGAGATGATGAACAAAATGGTTTACCACAGCAAGTGCTGTTACTTAGAGTGAGCTCCACCCATACAAAGGGTTTATCTAATTTCATACCCCACAGAAAACTTGAGTTTGGAGGGCTGAGATCTATATTTCAAAGCAAATACAACCTCACTAGTAGGATGCAAACACAAAATTCGTCTTACTGAATTACAAGATACTGACAACAAAGTGAAGTATTTAGAGTTGTCTCAATAGTCTATGTTTCAATGCTGGGCCTGACTTTCTGCTTAGAGAAGGATCTTGCTGAATGATGAGAAGCAGCATTTTTCCTGCCTTTGAAGCCTGGATGGACCAGGCTCATGGGCAAACGGGACAGAGTGGAAATGACACAACTTTAAACTTTCACTAAACAAGGGCTCCTTTCCAGGAAACTTTCTAAGTTGAAAAATATCCTTTAAGAAGTCAGAGTTGTGCTGCAGAGGATAAGGAGTGATAGGGTGAGTTAAGTCCATACCTGTGATTATACCTGAACATACAAGCCCAGGATTTCTACCTCTCCTGTCTTTCACATGGCAGAAGAAGCATCAGGTGCCTCCCAGCACATCTTTCTCTTGGCAGTTTACCAAATTTACATCTCGTTCCCAACTTACTCAGCATGTTTTCCACCATCCTGTTAAGACTATCCAGCTCCTCCAGTGATGCAGAGTAAAACCTGCATAAACCGAACTTCACAAACTCACAGAAAAATTATTACTAATTTTCAAACTGTGCCTGAAGGTTAGTTGCATTAAATTCAATTTTCTATAGAGTACCTGGAGGTCTTTGTCTTCAAAAGGGGCTATTTCTGCACTGTATTTCAAACTCAACTATTTGATGATAATGCTCTTTTCAAAAAACCACAACACGTTTTTAGGAACAGAAGGGAGTTTTCCCATGCAAAACCCCCTCAGAAGTGTTTTTGCTTAATATTTGCAGAGTTTGCACCTTGAGTTCACTGAAAACTTTTGCTTAAGAGAAATATTCTGACAATCTACAAACTTCTTGAAAGGTAAGAAATCGTTACATGTTCAGCCCAACAATCTGCTCTGAAACAGCTTCTGAACAACCTCTTTCAACCATCGGTACTGAAATATCTTTACTGTGAGAGGTCAGCATAAACAAGAGAATCAAAGCGTGAATGGAATTTTTAGCTTGTGGCCAGGCAGGTGCTCCACCCATGAGTCATTTATCCTACACAGCAAGGGATGCCTGTGTTCTAATGCAACTGTCAGGTCTTCTAGAAGGCATGAAAAATAAAGAAACTTTTCCTGTCAGTCACAACTTTGAGGCTGATTTTCTCACTCTCGGCTGCAGATGAGGGGAAAACAATAAAGGTAAACAGGCACCACGGTACTTGTGAATAACTTTGGGTGCTTAAAAAGTTCTAAGGAAACAGGTGTGTGGTACCACGCAGAAGTAAACATCCCAACACTCCTCTGATCTCACAATGAGTAAAGAACAGAACTCTATATACTCTGCTCTAGACCAAATGACTGATCCCCACAACTTCAATAAATCTACATAATTTAGAGTTAAATCTAAATTAAATCAAGGGAATTATTTTACATTATTTTTTTCTGACTAACACAATCCTTCCTTTTGTTCCTAACTCCTGATTACATCCATTACACCTAACACGGCTTCTTTCTTTTAAAATTTATCTGACTAAATACATAGAGCAAACTTCTACATGGGGACACTGTACATGGTGCAAGTCAAAAAAAATGTCCACAAAAATGTGACATGTTTAAACACTAAGTATTGACAAGGCATCATTTTCTTTCAAGAACTGAACTCAGTAAATGTACAAGACAGAGCATTCAGACTTTGGCCTGCATTTTTAAGCAAGATACTGAACAAATTGTGAAGTCTTAATTTTGATCTAGTTGAGACACTGAAGACACATCTTAGGCAAACAAACTACTAAAACCCATTTATATGTCCGACTCAAGAAGTAGCAAATATCTAAGCTTTCTTTACCTCATTGGAAAGTGTCAACATGAGGTCAATGTGCACTGACAGTGCTCTTGGGCTGCCTTAAAGATGAAAAATAAGTCTAAAATTGCAAAAACAGTCAAACCATAAAATGCCTTAAATTTAGAGAAGTGACACATACAAAAAAGAACTATATTTATCATTGACATGAAGGAGGAGGAAGCATCAAGCACAAAGGAAGGGAGCAGCAGAAGCTATAGAAACATCGCCTGCACTGCCCTGAGCTGGGCCAGCAGCTGGTTACACACAGAAGGAGCAAGAGGCTTCTGAAATGGTCCCAGGGGTACAAAAGACACCCCTAAAGACTGAATCTAAAACTTTCAGTTGGACAATCCTGGTCCAGGAAAACCTAGAATATGTCTGCATATGTGTGATTATCTGGGTATCTACTGAGTAAAGCTTTGAGGTCAAAGTGCCATCAGAACATGCTCTTTCAGGATCCCTCCAGAACCGTGCGCACTCGAGGTAAACTTATCTGCAATTTTCCTTGCAAGCTCCCTGCACCACACGAACAGAACAAAAAGATCCTCTGGGACTTGGCTGGTAATTTTTCTTGCACTTCTAGCTTCTCTGGGGCTGACAACAACCTTCTGCAACCATACTTCTAAGAATGGGCAAAGGATGGCTACCCCAAATTAGGGAATTTGTGTTTCTGTAGATGATGGATTACAGCATCCAGCGCAGCTGTAAGTTTTCAGACTGGTTCAATAAACACAATATTAAGATCCTGAAGACCCGTTAAGATCTTAAACCCCTGACCCTTCGTCATTTTTTTAAGCTACCAACAGGTTCAGATATCGTTTATCAGCCAACTGGCAAGATGAAAAAACAGGAGTTGATCAGTCACATTTCGCTTAAATCAGCCTTTTCTGTCTTTGCTGGCAGGACAGCAAAAGACACCTAGCAGTCCTGCAATTAGTGATCTGGTGAAATACTGAACCCTAACACCGTGATTGATTAAATTTATTATCAGTAACATCATTACTATTATTTTGTAATAATTTCTAGTCACTCATACTAAACACTGTGCAAACCCTTGTGTTCGCACTGAGGTCTGGAGCTCCAAAGGACCAGGCCTCTCTGAGAGATCAGGGTCACGCTTCCTAACCCAAGGCAGGCTACTGTCCCCTATATTTGTCCAATACTTTAACATTTCAAAACCATAACAAGTAATAAAAACACCGTGAGAATAGAACTGAAGCCCTTAACTCAAAAATGTTAACACAGAGGTGTTAACCACTAACCTCTGAAATGCCAATATTCAGCTGCCATCACAGACCAGAGCTACAAAAAAACAAATGGATCACAAAACAAAGCTGAAGTTTTTTGACAAACTCCCCACGTGCAGTCTGGAATAGTAATTTACCAATGTAATTTATTTTAATAGTGGTATTTCAAATAGCAGCTAAATAACTCCACTAATTTATTTCTTATATAGAACGAATTCAGTGTGCTATTCCTCTAAATTTACTCAGAGTGGTTGTGGACTCCTCATCCCTGGAATTGTTCAAGGCCAGTTTGGATGGGGCTTGGAACAGCCTGGTCTAGTGGAAGGTTTTCCTGCCTCAGACAGGGGGGTTAAAACTGGATGATCTTTAATGTCCCTTCCAACACAAACCAGTCTGAGATTCAATGATTCTATATATTCCAAGTTACATTGTATTTTTCTGCTATTTATATATTGGCATCCCAAAGAAAAATGGAATTTTTAAAGTGCATTAAGCATTTAAGACATTCACTATTAATATAATATTCACTACCTCTATTAATCATTAATATACAATAACATAATATAAATTATAACACACAAGCTAAAAAAAGGTAGAATGTTAAAACAACTGCATTCATTAAATAATCATTGCAAGAAAGCAGCACACTGAAATAGAAAAGTGTCTTTTCTTCCTGCGTTTTCAGGACTTTCATTCTTTCAAGGTTAAAAAGGTGAAAATCACTATAAGCAAGCAAGAAAAATTTAGAAGAGGTTGAAGGTTTCACACTGCTCTGCGGTGGAGTTTCTTCCATTAATATCACAGAATCCCAGAATGGTTTGGGTGGGAAGGACCTTAAAGGTCCCTGACACAGTCAGGGACACCTTCCACGATCCCAGGGTGCTCCAAGCCCTGTCCAATCTGGCCTTGGACACTTCCAGGAATGGGGCACCCACAGCTTCTCTGGGCAATCTGTGCCAGTGCTTCACCACCCTCACAGGGAAGAGTTTCTTCCCAGCGTCCCATCTAACTCTACTCTCTGTCAGTGTGACGTCACTCCCCCTTGTCCTGTCACTCCAGGCTCTCGTAAATAGTCTTTCCACCTTTCCTGTGGGCTCCCTTCAGGTACTGGAGTGCCACAGTTAGGTCACTCCAAAGATTTTCTTTTCCAGGTTGAACAATCGCAATTCTCTCAGCCTTTCCTCACTGCAGAGCTGCTCCATTCCTCTGATCATCTTGGTGCTTTGTCTGGACTCGCTCGAACAGGTTCATGTCCCTCCCGTGCTGGGCACCCAAGAGGCGGATACTTTTTTGGTCCTTGAGCTTGAGGACTCATCGCAAAATCTCTTCTTCCTGAGAGTCTCAACAACTGTGTCCTTGGTGATTCTGAATGATTCAAGCATCCTCCACTGCTCCTCAGTAAACATTGCCTGCCCACTACATTCAAGTTTCTTCCTAAATACTTCTCTTGGAATCTGAGAATTCCACCAGGGATAGGCTTCCCTCGTGTGTAATTCATCATAACTGAGCATGTTTCTGCAGCAAGGTAAGAGTGTTGCCAATGCAAGTCGTGGAAACACAGAGGGTGCCAGTTTGGAGGCTTCAGAGTGACTCTTGCGTGAGAAGCCATTTTGAACCTATTGCCAGTTCTAGGGTTCTCCACGCATCTGGAAATTTGGCTACTTCATCTATCACTCCTGGAATCAGAATTAAGGCAGAATCACATTCATCCAAGAAGCTGTTGATGGCAAAAAGCATTGTCTCTGAGCTTCTCTGGCAACCATGTGCACCCGGACCATCATTAATTGAGCAGGGCCAGTAACATTTGCTTGGAAGATGCCAATTAGTACCTGATGACACCAACTACATCCTGTCATTTTAGTACCATGCAGGAATACTGAGTGGTGAATAAGGAGCATGGGTCACTGAATGCACCGGCAGCCTTAAAACCATCTCTCTGACACCTAGGTGTGTGTTACCTCTCCCATCCCTAAGGAGGCCTACAGCAAAAGGTGGTAAAACCCAAGACAAAGCAAAGCATCACTGGGAACTGATTGTATCGTACAACTTGGTGTGCCTTGTCCTGTTGGAAGCCAGGTCACACGCTCCTGTTGCAGTGCTAACTTGATGGGGAAGGAACTCTTGTGTCTGAAAGGGCGCACAAAAGGCCAAAGGATCACACAGTCCAGTGCCTGTGTCTTCTCCTCACATCCTTAATGGACAGCATCAGTAAGACGGTGCACGACCTTCTGTAATAGGAGGGGTCAAATGTTGCTCGTCCTCCCTAGGATATAGAGTTGCTGCCTTCAGGAACTCGAGGGCCTGACAAGGAGTCCAGAGCATAGAGAGTAATGTGTCAGATGCTTGTCAGTAGTGGTTAATCTCACTGGTTAACAGTGCTGCTATAACCGCAATGTGGAATGCATGGGGCTGCGCTGAAAGGAAGTGGTAAGGGTGGGGCATAAGCACTAGGTCCCACGATCAAAGCATTAGAGCATTTTACTTATAACCCAATCACTGACACCCACACAGCAACTTCCTGTACTTTAAAAAAAAAAAAGAAAAAGAAAAAGAAAAAGAAAAAAAAAAATATGTTTCTCTCGTTCTGTAATCAACAACTTTTACCTAGAAACTAGTTAGCGGCGAACTCTGACTGATTTCAATCTGCAGCTCACAGCAGAAAACATCATTTTTAATCTATGAGAACCTACAAGAGCCATTTTAACTGACAGGTTTCAGTCTACCAGTTCTTTCAGACTTTTTTATCCTTAATTACACAGAAGTCCCATAAACCCTAAGAACCTGCATAGGAAATATAAAGCGACCAGAAGTTTGGTAGTGCTGAACACCACAGGCAGTCCTCTGCCAGAAAATAAACTGTACTTATAAATCTACAAAACTCAGCTATATTTTAGGGGAGTTTGAGAAAATAATGTGCAGTTGAATGCAGATCCTTGTCACAGGGCACCTTTGTTTAAGAATGTTGAGATATTTTACTATTATTTGCTTTCTGTTTATCACAGCTCATTACACAAAGCACTGGAATTTCTTTGGTGCTTTTTGAGCATCATTCAAGATATAGCATCAATAAATATACAAAACGTTCCGTTCCTCTCCAAAGAAACCTGCAAGTTCTCCAGTAGCACCTGGTGAACATCAAATTACTCCAGCCAAGTCCTAGGGGAGCCTTATGAAACCTAATGTCCATTAGGAACTTCAAGGATATGAATACCTTCCTGAAGAAAAATAACATGCACACACTCTCTTGGGGATTTTCATTAGAACAGTCTTGTCAGAAGAGCTAAAGAACTTTTTCTCGGCTGATCTTGCTCAACCTAAAGAGAATCTTAAACCGTGTATGGGACAGAGATAGTGATTTTCCAAATCTTTTCATGAAACAGTAAGTTGGAGCTTTGAGGTTCACTGGTATCTAGGTTTGCTGCTTCTGGAGCACCTTCTCCTTGCTATTCTCTATTGGGATTCACAGAGCTATTAACCTTCCTTCAATTGCCTTTAAAGATTCTGCACTTAACCTCTAAATAGTTATACTGAAAAAAACCATTTTACCACAAAAACAATCATGAGATTTTTCTTGGACCAAGCAAGGATCAGATTAGGACTTTGAAACATCTAAAAGACCTTGACAGACTGGTTAAAAACAGAGTAAGAAAGAAGGAAAATTATTTATGATTAACAAAATGAGCACAAGGCTGAGATTCTACCCAAGATACAACTCTAATTAAATAATCTCATGGTTGTCATAACCTCTCTTAATCTTAGTATTCGAGAAGGGGAAGATATGGATCTGAAGGGTACCTGATCCATGCCACACAATAAGGGTTTGCCTATCCCTGCCTGATAGTACCAACCAGAGAGAGCTGTGAACTGAACTATCTGCTAATATACTCAGATCACAGCTGCTCCTCAATGTTCCAGCTGTGAAAAAACCCAAACACCAACTAAAAACAAACAAACCAACCAAAACAACCAACCCATTTTCACTTTACAAGCAGCCAGCAAACAGGTCAGGATGTGTACAACCAGACCTGATGACCCACCACAATCCTGCTGCTGACAACCCTTGGCAGCAGCAGACAAGTTTCTCTACACACTGTGCAAAGACCGTGTCCAGAGCCCGGACACAAGAGCGTCTCCCCTGAACCACAAACTCCTTTCAGAGGTCCTTCCAGGTACATCTGAAGGCCTTTTGCACTGACCATTGCTATATGGTAAACAGAGGTTGTGTCCAAAAGGCTCAGTTTCAGGACCAGTGCTCTACAACTTCCTCCTCAAGGACTTGGATGTGGGACTGGAAGGTAGACTAAGCAAGTTTGGTGATGACACACAGCTGGGAGGAGCTGCTAACTCCCTTGAAGGCAGAGATGTGCTGCAGAGAGATCTCGACAAAGGAAAGGGCTGGGCAATCCCCAACTTAACACGTCAAGCACCGGATCCTACCCCTGTGCCAGGGCAGCTCTGGATGCATGGACAGACTGGGGAACGAGAGGCTGTCGACCGGCCACGTGGAAAGGGACCTGGGGATCCTTGGTTGGTGGCAAGTTGGATATGAGCCACCAGTGTGCTCTTGCAGCCCTCAGTGTCACCATGTCCTGGAGGGCACCAAGCCCAGCATCACCAGCTGGGCAAGGAAGGGGCTTCTCCCGCTCTGCTCTGCACTGTGGTGGCCACACCTTGAGTGCTGGGGGCACTTTGGGCACCACAAGATCAGAAGGACCTAAAGCTGTTGGAGTGTGTCCAAAGGACAGACACAGGGATGGGGAAGGGTCTAGAGGGGAAGAGTCTGAGGAGCGGCTGAGGGCACTTGGCTCGTTCAGCTGGAGCAGAGGAGACTGAGGGGAGGCTCCTCAGGGGGCTGCAGCTCCTCCCGAGGGGAGGCGGAGGGGCAGGGGCTGAGCTCTGCTCTGGGGCAGGGACAGGACCAAGGGAACGGCTGGAGCTGTGTCAGGGGGTTGGGATGGTTATCAGGAAAAGGTTCTTCCCCCAGAGGGTGGTGGGGCACTGAACAGGCTCCCCAGGGCAGGAGTCACAGCCCAAAGGCTGCCAGAGCTAAAGAAATGTTTGGACAATGATTTCAGACAGAGGGTGAGATTGCTGGGGTGTCCTGTGCAGGGCCAGGAGTTTGACTCCATGATCCTTGTGGGTCCCTTCCAATTCAGGACATGCCATGATTTGAAGTGTTTCCCTGATCCTGTGCTCAGTTCCAAGGGTTTGCTCTGCCTTCGTTTTCACGAAGGAATGAGACTTTATGCCGAGCTATTCATTCATCTGGACAAACAGAGACCCACGGCCAAGGTAAGAACTGTGGCACACTTCGGTCCAGGACATCGTGCAATCCCTCAGTGGATTATCAGACAATGCTTGCATGCCACGTGCAAAAACTTCGCATACACAAAAGCACCAAATCAGGAATAATCAGGAAGAATCCCTGGTGGATCCCGTTTAGTTTCCACTATCAGCTTCCTGGGAAATCAGACAGTTTCCAATGCTCTGCAGAAGTATTTCTATTTTCTACTTGACTGCAGAGGTTTGAGGACGAGTAAAGTTTTCTTTCAGAGCTTTTTGTACCTGCCTACCAAAATGCAAGCAAACCACAAAAGTGCTTTTCAATATTAAAAATCCACACCCCCC
>VXBT01007842.1:68834-93697 GCA_013400235.1 Oriolus oriolus
AATTAAAAACCCCCCCCCCCCCCCCCCCAACAGAAAGAACAGTTTTACTAAAAAGAGTATGAGCATGGAACAGAAAGGCAAATTACAGGTTTGGCTGGTAATAACTAGCATTTATTCATCCTTCAGCAAGATCTTTATCATCTACTTGTTTTTTAATTAAACAGACCAATAAGAAAGGTAAGAAACAACGGAAGTTTCTTGTCTGTTGTTTGTTTGCTGAGCCCATTCTAACACACATTTTATGGCTGTATCTCTTGCTACAATCGCACTATATTACTATATAATTTCTCATGCTTTAAGTAACCACTGAAAATCGCCTTAGTTGTGGAAGGAAGGGAGGAGTAGAACTGCATAAGCACATGAGGCTCATTTGCTTTAAAAAAACCCCTGTTGTTTCCTCCTTAGTCTATTTTATCATAACAACATTTGCTTTTGGTAGAGCAGCGGAACCTCACAAATATTGTATCTCCCTAGAAAGGGGGAAGAGACACACTTAAACCATTTTTAACCAACTGATTAAAGGCTGAGTGCACATGTCTAAATCAAAAACATATTTATAAAGCTGCATATTCACCAAATTCCTCAATATGTACAAAAGAGGGAATGAGGACACAGAAATCCAAAATCCCTCATGTAGCTGAGTCAGTACTCACCTTTGCTGCTACTATTACACTGCATTTGCTAAGAGTAATCACATTTCTAACAAGGAATACAAAGAAACCACATATAAGAGAACATGGGTACATTTAGCATTTGTTTGAATCATCCAGCTTTATATAGGCCCTGTTAACACTAAAATATTTTATGCAGACATTTTTTTGAAAGATGGCCACTTGCATTCTTTCTTTGAAAGCCAAATAAAGAAAAATAACATCATCCACAATGTCAAATAAGATTCCTTTCAACTTTTCTATTTCTCCTTTTATTCATGTCTGTCCTAGTGGTTGACATTTGACAACATGACATATTATGTGGGTTGGTTTTTTTTTTTAATTACTGAAAGCTTTTTAGTACCTCAGTAGTAGAAAATACACAAAGCAATCATGGAACAAACTGCTTCAAGGGCTTTTCCACAATCCTAGAGCATTTCCTAAGACGCTGGCATCAGTACTCACCTACAAAAAACCTCATCGGTTGCTTTCAGGGTTTTGTCTCTTAAGCAATAAAATCACAGCAACAGGAACAAACTAATGCTGCTGCAATGGTCTGCTCATAAGTCTACTGTGTGAAATGGTATCTTGCATACCTTGGATCAACTTATGGGACAGGCAATGACATTAAGGACACCTTGGTAATAGAAAGCACTTTTCACATTATCCAAGGAGCTCATTCTAGAATAACTGGTTTGCAGAACCACCCAGATCAACAATACCTGTCACAAACAGGCTGCATTGCTCTACTCCAAAATGCACCAGCGGAAAGGCAGAGAATCCACACACTGAGGGAGACATTAATCATGGATCTGTTCTCTTCATACTATGCTTCCTGTCTATGGATATATATACCATAAAGATGCTAACTGTATCTTTATAGAGACTAGATATATACTGTAAAGATACCAGATGTTGATCCATGTGTTTAGTGCAAAATTCTGTGCCTATCCATAAGCAGAATCCAGCTTTTGTTGCTTTTTGGGGCCAACTGAAAGTTCCCTCCTAACATCAACTGAACTATACCACTGTTGTTAAAAGGAGACTTGAAACTACACGGCTTCAGTTCTTTAAACAGTTTCAGTGATAGCTGAGTATCTTGAAAACAACTCCAGGGAGAGCAGAAGTTGAAGCTCCACTAAGAGAGATCTTATTTTCAATTCATGAGATTTATGCATCTCCCAGGTTTCCATAAATAATAGACTTGAAGCAGGAACAAAGCCATACATATTCAGGAAGTGTTTTCTGTTTAATTCATGCAGTAATGTGCAAATGCAAGAATGATCCTACCTGGACAGACAAATCAGGACAGGTCTGTCTAACCTTGTAACCTGTTCCTGCTAGTATCTAGTGGCAGATGCCTCAGGAACAACATCAAAACAAGATAAAGATGCAGCCATAGTCAGACTGCCTTGCTACAAAGCAGCCGGAGCCAGTATTTTGGCTTTTGGGACATCCTGTTGCCCCTGTTTCTTCTGAGAATTATCTAGAGGTGTTTTTAAGACCATTTAAACTTTTTTGCATTCGCCATATTCTCTGGTAAACACAGAAATAAATCCTAAATTTAGATCACCGTATAAAAACAAACCTCTTTATTTTAAAGGTGCCATTTACTAACCTTATGTGTTGGCTACTTAGAAAGTATAGGGTTTTTTCCCCTGTTTTTTTCCTGCCACATGTGATTTTACAGATCTGTCATAGCACTCTCTCTTCATCTGTTTTCCAGTCAGAAGAGCTCCAGTTTGGTTTACTGATAGTTTTGTCAATTTACTGGTAACTTCGCATCTTCCTCCATGGTTGAAATGTAAGACAAATAGTAGACTGTCAACTTGTTCTTATATCCAGTAATACACTGTAAATTGGAAGAAGTAGCTTTTAAAAGAAGAAAACCTCCTTACCACTGGGTGGCTTGGGTCGCGGAGGGACGTTTTTCTTCGGTGGTAATGCTGGTGTGTCTGATTTGCTTTTGAAAGGGTCATCTGCGAATCCCACCCCTCCAAAAGAGGGGGCAAAGGGGTCTGAAGCTACTGACTACATGAGAAAAAAGAAAAGAGAAGGGATGTAAGCACACTGTAGAATACCTGTGGTTTCATGAAGCTACAGGTTAACTCAAGTAAAAGCATTAACTTCAAAACCTGAGGGCAGATGTACAGAATTGTCAGTGGTGTAAGAGGCTAACGCCCAGTGACAGAGGTGCTAAGATTCAAAAGAACTTATGCTCTTAAATCATTTAAGTACTTCTAGAACTTTCAGTCCTAGCAAAAAGCTGATGAGAAAATAAAAGGAAGTAAAACTCTTCTTTTTACTATTTGGCAATGAACAGTCATACCACAGCCTGACCTTCACTCTGATAAACAGAACCACGACAGAACCCGGAAAAACACGGCACACTACAGAACTGACAACTTTATTCCAAGCTTTTCTGAAGTTACACACAGGTATTTGACTTTTTAGGCAAAACCTTAGGGAATATCCAAAAACACGTGTTTAATGCATCCTATATTCAGACGGTTTTTCTAAAGGACTCTCCTATTGATTAAGAAGCGCACAAGTATTACGCCACACAGGGAAATTTATCATTGTGAAATGAAGAAAGAGGGATTTTGTGAGCAAAGGTAAAAATCGCAGTCAAACCTTTGTTAAAATTTCTATCCCAAGCCAGCCACGTCTATTGGTGTAGGCTGTTGCCATCTAGTGGAGAGCTAAAACCCTCCCCAAAACAGTAAGAAAAGTTTGGGGAGAAAAAAAAACCACCAAGAAATGTAATTAGTCAAAGTGAAAGGATAACCTATTTTATTTTTAACATGTACTCTACAGTGTTCAAGCATTACTGTAGAAGTAATGTAAGGAGTTGGACACTGATGTTAACTGTAAATTCCAAACTCCACCTCAGGAAAGTAACAGCAGACCAAGACCTTTCCAATTATTCATTTTTTTCATGTGTGTCCTGAACCTTTTTCTTCATCTGCTATTTAAAATGAACAGAAATTGCACATTTAAAACACGGGAGAGACTGACTGACCGTTAAGAGTGGAGTGGGTTTACAGTAAGGTTAGTTTACGTATATTTAGTAGTGTAGCGCTTCGTTAATGGTTGGACTCGGTCTTAGAGGCCTTATCCAACCTTAACGATTTTACGGTAAGTTTAGAAACAAGTCAGGATACTTACTATGAAGTAACCAAGAAGCAAATTCCAGGACTTAGAGGAAGGCTGGACACTGAAATATATTAATACCCGCAACAACTACCTCTTCTTACAAGTTAAAACTACAAGTTAATTTCTTTTCCTGATCTGGTATTTGAAAATATTTGTGAAAAGTTTATTTATCCCTACTGAATCTACCAGTCTTAGTAAGACTTTGCCATATCTGACATAGTTGGAAAATTCTTTGCTATATAATTGGTGAGGCCGATAGGAAAAAAAATGAACAAAACCAGTTTGTCAGCTGAAAAGTTACAATCGTATCACACTTTTTTAAAAAGTGTCCGTACATACATTTTTAAAAGGACAGTTGCTTTCCTTTTAACCTTTACCTTTGACATCTGACTGAAGTCTGCAAACCCCTCACCACCACTGAAAGCACCACTTCCAAATGGATCCAGTGTTCCAAACGGATCTGGAACAGACATGCGGGAAAAAATGTTATTTTGAGTAATACTTTAGAATTACAAAGAATGCTTGGTGGTGCATTAAAACTAGCCAGGTGATTAAAACATACCTGCATTTTGACCTGCCATGACATGTTAAAAGAGAATTCCACAAAACAATAGATTTTCTACCAGTTGTTTGGAAGGAAAATACGAGAAGGAAAAAGTGACATATGTAGTGCCACAGACAGTCTTAATGAACTGTAACAAGACCATGATGCTTTTTGCCAACAGTTCACATGACTCTTTATTCTTTACTCTTACATTTGATTCTTCTTTCATAAAAAGATACCTCCTTATACATCTTCATGTGAAAATATTTACTTCTTACCTGGACCTTTTGAAGACATACTGGAAGATGTAAAAGGATCAGTGCTTTCAAAAGGGTCAGGCTAAATGAGAACAGATATACATAATTATTCTTCTGCTGGACTGTGCACTTACCTTTTTATGCCTATCAAAATCTCTTGCTTTAAGACAAATTATTTCCAATTTCAGACCACTCCATTCAGTGGACAGAGTAGGATAAAATCAACTGATTGTATGAAATCTACATTATTAGTGCATTTGGCTATTAATAGCCTTGAACACAACACCAGGTACCTACACGTGAGAAGAGCATCCCACTGAAATACAAGCAACATTAGTCACCAGGGCAAAATATGAAAATACACCCAGAAGTGTTCAGTCTTTAGGCAACAAAGACTGAATATTCAGGTCATGCACTTGTATTATTATTAATTCAGAGAGTCTGTATATTGCTTCTTTCTAAACAGATGGTATTTACAGTTGCTCTTCAGTTTGACAAGTCTGCTTTTATTTAAATACAGTCCTATACTGCAAGACAAACTAACTTCCCACTGACTGAAATTGGTCTTGGGTGGCAACACTCAATGAATTGCACAAGAGTGAGCAAAATGCTAATGAAAACAAAACCAAAAAATTCACACTCCCCCCGTCCAAAGAAGCACACACATGTACATCAGGACAGCTTAGAACCGTGACTATGGATCTAACAAGCGTGTTCTGTGCAGTCCCTCCACTGCGCTGGCTCCAGTGTGAGCTGAGGGCTCAGGAATCCTTCAGTCAGAGCAGTTCCTCCACCCCATTCACTGCGTGACTGCACAAATCTATGGGACGGAGGGAATGGTGGGAATGAGTGGGTGCTGCTGGTTTCAAATTCCCAACAGAGAGAAAAGATGTCCACCAAACAGTACCTTCATGGTGAATGTACCTCGTTATCATGGAAGCAGAGAGAACACTGCAGATTGCCTTAACAATCCATACTTACATTTCAAGAATACAATAAATGATATTTCATCAGGAAGAAAGTATTTTGTGTTATTTCACTCCTTTTAGCTTTCAGACAATAAGCCTATCAACACTAAAGAAATCTATTAAGTGTAGATTTAAAAATTACTGACCTTTGAGGGTAAAGTGGGAGGTTTTGTGAATGGATCTGAGGTAAATGGGTCACTCTTCACCTGTTTCTTGAAGAAATCCTCAGGGGCAGAACTACGAAATGGGTCACTTTCCTTAAACGGATCTCCTCCAAAGGGATCTAGAAGGAGCATGAAAAGGTAAATAAAATGCAGCACTAGTGTGTCTATAAAGAACATTCTGTATTTGGCCTCACACTCACTGATGTAATGTTTATTACACAAACACACGGTGTTTTGGTAAATCTGATAAACTTCCAGAGACCTCTCTACAGAGGGTATTTACTAAGTCTGGGCAAGTACATGTTTATATGAAGCTTTCAGACTTAATAATTACACAGTTCTCATTAAAAATACTGATTCTGAATGCACACCCAGCCAGGTTTCTATGTTTCCACATGCAAGCCAAAAATCTGAAACCTTTACACTTCCTCTGTGTTTGTAAATCTTTGTGCTTGGCTACAAATTGCTTATACCACATCTGTCCTGTCATTAAAAAGGGCTATTACCTGCTGGAGCAGGTGGTTGTTCTGCAAAAGGATCATGCTGGAATGGGTCACCTATGCAGAAGAGAAAAATAATTTGTTTTATCTACTATTTTGCAAGATGATAAAAGTTTGTGAAAATATAATTCACTCAACAATTGGTCTTCAAGGTCTTAGATAAGCACTTGTCACTTACTGCCTTTGAAGGGGTCTGCTCCCTTAAATGGATCAGATTTGAAAGGATCTTCTGACTGGAATGGGTCTGTATGCAATTCTTGTGTATTATTGGTAAACATCAAGGCTTTGCTCTTAAATGGATCATCCTAAAATTTAAGAGGAGAAACATCACAGGAGCTTGTCATGATAAAAATGCTCAGTTATCCATTTAGCAGAAATTGTATGCTATCTTGGTTCCTGTTTAATAATCTTAAAAATTACTTCCTGAAGAACTTTCTGAATATGTGACTTCTAAATAGAATTACACAGCAAAAGGAAATGTGTACCCCAAGGCTACACAGAACACCAAAAGATAACAGTACATATAGCAATTAAATGTTAAACTGTTGCCCATATTAATATATTCAACTCTCAAATAAAAAAAGCAAACCAACCCCAAACATCACACTATCAAAAAATTCTTCCCCCCCATTACAGCTCAGCTCCAGGTAAGACACTTATTTAAAAGGAAAGGATACATAAATAATCTGTGGACTAGAAATACAACAAATTACTACTGAGTAGTCAAATACTAGATTGCTTCTTGTTAACTCATCTTTGACCTTAAAGCTCCAAATACTGATTTCCCATGATAAAGCATTTCATGCAGGAAGAGTCACTCCAACATTTTGATGACAAAGCTTCTGAGCAGAGGCCAAGTCTAAGTTTGTCAAGTTGCAGAAAATACCCTCCATGAACAAGTACCAAACTGAAGTTATGAAACCTCTTCATGACATTCATTTGCACGATACCCCTGGCTTGGGTCTGGCTTGGAGGTCTCTGATGAAACCCCAAGTGCAGACAGCACCTGCACAGCAGAATTCCAGGGACAATGAGAGCCATGCCACCCCAACGTAAGGAATATCCAGAAACAACTACCAACTTACACTGCCCCCGACACCAGAAAGAGACAGGATTTCTTTCATCCCTTTACAAGATGCAAGTGAAAACATCTTAATTAATACTTCTCAGAACAGGGGGAGGGAGGTGGGGAGAGAAGGAGGAGGAAGGAAGAATTGAGAAACGGGAAAGTGACACAACGGTTTTAAAAAATTGCTACGAACATAGACTGCTGTTTTCTGCCAGTAAGTGGCTCCTAGGTTTTGCAAGTAAGTGAAATATCTGGAAGTTTTCACTGGAAATTAAATATATTTATGCAAGCCATGCAAGCCCAGAAACTAAGCACTCAAGTGTTTTAAGACTTTTAAGTACATGTTTCTCAATGTAACGTTCTTTTTTTATCTACACTTTTCTTCTTTCGAGCAGTTTGTTTTTACAGAGCAAGCGTAAAGTACGGCATTAAAGGCAGTAATGCCTGGTGAATATTTACTAACACATGATATATTTAACTCCATACTAAACCCATAGGAAATACTGTGCTTACAAGGGTAAACACGTTTCCATAATGAAGAAGGGCCACATAGACATGAAAGCAGAATCAAGCAGGTATGCAACTTTTATCTTGTCTTATTTAAGACAAGAAATAGGCTTTAAAAAAAAGAAAATTCTTGTGATTTAGAGGCTTATTTAATACCCAAATCAACAACAGATACCCAAAAGAAATTGGAAACGTTTAAGAACTTGAAAGATTTTATGATTTGGGAAAAAATGCTTATTAAATAAAAACGTTATAAATGAGAAAGATGATGCTGGAATTTATTAAGCAAAAGAGAAACATCCTTTTGGAAAGGGAACATGTTTTTTACTGAGATATGTAATACACATAGCTCACTGTAAAGCAGAAACTGAAGAGCTGCTTTTGGAAAGAAGGAGGAAATACACGATAAAGGGAAGTTTACAGCAAGAGAAGGTTTCACCTTGATAAACTGGATAACATGCAAGAAAATACAAAACACTTGAACTGGAAATAAAGCCCCACCTCTGTCCTGAGACTGAACATGTGACAGGTTACAAATCCACAAGACCATGTGCCAAATACCAACTAAACGACTACTTCAGATTAGGTGCAAGTCAGAAGCTTAATTAGCGTAAAATATACTAAACAACAGTATTTTGTTTTTACCATAGCTCCATAATTGCTTCTTTCTGTCTGCCCAAGGCCTTCACTCATGTCCGCTAAATTTGTCAGACTCCCACCATGAATCCCATTGAGAGCTTCATTGTAGTCTTCAATGCTCTTATTCACTTCCTGATGGCTCTCTTGCAGCTGAGAGAGTTTACTTCTTGCCTGAGAAGGAAAAATGCTTTAGCATGTTACACACTCAACAACATTATCATTCCTACAGTCCCCTTAAACACTGGTGCCAGACAGTTGCATTTTATCCCCACCAGAACTGAATGCTTCCTGACTCAAAATGGGAATTAACCTACTAAGCACCAGTCAAAAAGGCTTATTTCATGGACCAGGACATTTTCCTCCTCTGAAAAATAGTTTTTCTAGGCGATGTTCAATTCAGCATTTCAAGAAGCAAAAAACTGTAAAAGGTACAGTGAATACCTGGTTTATTTCTTCCTGGGTTGATTTTAAAGATTTGATTATTGTTTCAAGCTGCACTTTTCCAGCCTGGATACTCTGCTCTAGCTGAGTCTCTTCTTGCTGGAGGCGATTCAGCTCTGCTTTTGCTCTATTGAGGTCATCTTCCTGTAATTTTAAATCTGATTCCTGCGACTGAATCTGCATTTTTAGTGATGAAATCTGAAACAACACAGTAGAAAAATCAGAGTAAATTGGAAATAAATGGGACTTACTAAGTTGTGAATTCATAATAAGTAACAGAAAGTGGTACACCAACCTATCAACTACTAAGGCAAATATTTAGAACTTAATATGAAGAAATGCATGCTGCTTCTGCTGCAATCCTTGATAAAAGCACACTCAATAAAACCAAGAAATACTATTTTAAATCAGAGAAGTACCCCACTAATTAAAAAGGTAATCAAAAGCTGTTTTCTAGATGTTCACCTTCAGAACTGGGTTCCATTCAAACATTTATCAAGTAGTTTAAAGTTGATTTTTAACTCCGGTAAGAGTTAAAATTACAGAGTTGCTTATAGCCTTCCTTATACGCTTTCTTATGTGACTTCCTTACACAGTAAGTTTCTGCCGTAAGGTAACATCCTATTTCCACTGGCAACTGTATTCACCTGAAAACTCAGTACTGATGACATTCAGAGTGATCACAGCCAGAACCACGGCCATGGACTGTCTCATGGGTTAGGAGTACTGATTTTCAACTGCCCTATTATTCTGAATAAATGTTTCATATATTCTCAGAACAACAACAATTCCTGTAGAAAGGGACTCCTGGAGATCATTGGGTTCAAGCTTTCATTTATGAGCATTATAAAAGGTATTTAGGATAGCAAAATCCTTTCTTGGACCTCCGTATTTGTGTGGAAAGTGCTATGAAGGAGAGAAGGAAGGGGAGAAGGAAGGAGAGAAGGAAGGAGAGAAGAGAAGCTTATTCATTAAATAAATAGAATTTCCCTCAACAGAAGACATAACACTCCTGAGCATGTCCAGAATTAACATACACTCACCACCTGTGTTTCTTCCTGGCATTTCTGCCTTACGTCATTCAGCATATCCTTCAGTTTGGCTTTCTGCTGGTCCATCTCATCCAGGCGGTCTTGGGCATCTTGTTTTTGAGCCTCCAGCTCTTGCAAGTTACTTGTTTCCCTATCTAAATCATTTTGCAGTTCCTGAAGAAAATTCCATAGTTTGTAACTCACGTTTAGCTGCTGTCTTAAGGAAGGATCAGCCACAGACAAAGAACGTAGCAAAATTCAGAAGATTTTCTACATCACATAGGCTACACCCTGCACTGGCCTGTTTTGTTTCTGCAGGAACTTGTGTAAGACATCAGGATGTCACAGCTCACAAGAAGGAAAAGGGACTGTGACACAGAGCACACGGCATTGAGTTACCCTCATTATCAAAACCAGTACTCTCCAAACAATGATTTCCTAAGTTACAGTGTAAGTTAAACACTAACAAAAAAGACATTTAAAACGTTCAAATATACTATGCTTATATTAGCTAGCATCAGACGAAAACATTTCTGATGGAGAACACTAAAATAAAATTCTTTCCGTAAGTCAGAGGAAAATCCCAAGACAGAAAGAACAGAAGGAACGACAGAAAAAATACTAAATTGCCATATATTACTTAGATTAAAATGAAAACTACTAACGATAAACAGAGTTTTTACCTGAACTTCACTGGTTTTCTGCCTGATTGATTCTTCCTTTTCCCTAATGTCCTGCTCCAGAGAATATTTTTCCCTGTCAGATAAACAAGAACACATACTTCTGATTAGTTAAATAATGTAACACACGTGCAAAAATCAATTAAATGTTATTCTAGAAACATCACGCATCCAAAAAAGCCAGCCCGTATTCCCATGTATTCTTTAAAGGAGAAAAGGTGCATATGTATCAATTATTCTTTGAAAAATACCATCTGTGCCCATCATCAATCTTCTGAGTCACCTGACAGACCTGTAGGGTATCACTGGGAAATTCATTACCAATTACAGCAACAAATACTAACAAAATGACTAGAAGAAAATAAAAGTAACTGACACGTCAGTACTATAGACTTATTTTGTTATTCTACACCAAGTTTTTGTTAAACAGTCTACAGCTATTACCTCTGCAGCTGTGCAATTTCTTGACTAATATCATCCAGTTCCTTCACCCCTGTAAATTCTCCTGATCCAACAGAACTTGCACTATCCTGTTAAGAATGAAACAATCTATTAAAATGTCAAGTTGTAACAGAAGCTCTTCCTTTAACAAAGGCTGAGGACAGAGGTGGGATACAAAATCCTCATTATTTGCATTTGCAAAATTCTATGAGAGACATCAAATTATTCTGCAACAAGCAGGGAACATGCCAGACAATTCTACCTGTGAGACAGGAGAATTTTTAATATGCCTGTTTAACAGACAGGACAGTTGAACACACAGCAGTGAAAGGACAGGCACAATGCCAACGAGGAAATTGCAGACTATGGTAGAATTAAAATTCAAAACCTAAAACTTCTGCTATAGTCAATAGTAAAGCTTCCAGGGGACTTAACGAAATCAGATTGTAATTTCAGTCTTTCTGAGCCCTGCCACAAATTAATGGCAATTTCTGCCACTATACCCCATTTCCTGTAGGTTGTTTCTACATTCTTTCAGGTGTAGATCAGGGAAGATGCAGAGGGCATCCCCTGCCTTCTAGATAAGACAATCACTATCAGAAGTTAAGAAAGATGTCAGTATTAGGTACAAAATCGGTTGTTATTATAAAAAGGATTGCTCTTCGAAAAAAAAAAAGGCACCGCAACTGAGCAAAAACTGAACTCACTGCTAGTATGACAAACCAGGAGACCTAAAATTCTTATATAGCATTTTAAAAAGAAGAACGCAGAGTTTGCTTGCTTCGCTCACTTTGAGACTGCTGTGATAACCACAGAAAGCTTGGCTTCATTAAGTATAAAAAAACAAACAAGAACCCAACCAACAAGCCAAGACCAGCAGAGTAAGATACGACATTTTTGTAGAAACAACAGGCAATATAAATTATTTCAATATACAATTTAAAAAATTTAATTAAGTCGTCACTTTTGGGGGATCATATTTTCGGTAATATGCCGTTAAACAATCACAAAAAACAACAACAATACAGACTAATTCTTCAAGGCAGCAAATCAAAATTAATTTTTGTACTCTCAGGCCAGACACAGATTTGCTGGGAGGCCTGTACTGAATGCGACAGGATCACAGCCATGTGTCACCCAACATGACTGTGAAGTAAGCTAAATGGAGCTGCTGCAGGGGTTAGGCTGAGAGTCACTTAACTAAGCTCACAGTAGCATACAGTTTATTTTAATCTCATGCTCAACTAAATACATACTACGCGGAAAAAAAATTGCAATTAACTGAAAATAGCAGGATGTTTAAAGCTCTCACACCAAGATGTATTTACTGCTCACAGATGCTGGCAGAACTAGGCCAGGAATAATTTCAACAGCACTGAGCTGCCTGTCCCAGAAACTTCCTGCCAGACCAATACATCTCCAGTTGCTGAAGGAAGGAACACCACCAGGTTGGCAGCCAGTGCCGGGCACTTCACATTGCTGTGATATTATCACCATGCCAAGAGCAAGCGGCACAGAACTCGAGAGCAGAGACAGGCAAATTTGTAGAAATAAAAACTTTTTTGAAGTTACAGAAAGCATACATTAGAAAAGTGCATTCCTTTGGACGCTGCAATTACTCACACGCCGCATTTCTGTTAGTGCTGAGATCTCAGTTCCTACAGGGGTCAAGTAACCTGATAGAGTCTATAGGATAAGGATATAGGAAAAACCTTAGGAGGACCATAGCAACAGCAATAATTAAAATATATTCAGAGTTCCAAAGGTTTCTGGTTAGAGAAAACAAAAAAAAAGTAAAGAAAAATACAATACAGTTTATAGAAAAGGTGAACGTATTGACATGACAGAAGTATTTCTTCATTTCAGTTTCGGAAATGCACTGATATGCTATCAAGGAAAGGAACATAGCAGGGTCAGCAAAAGATCAGATGCTCCAGTAAAGTGATGGATACAGGAGTGTGGACTGGCATGCTACAAAGGATGAGTCCCAGAAACTAGGAAGTCATCACTGCTCATTTAGCCATTAAAAAATGTTATGATTCCATGGGAGGAATTTGGTGCTGATCACAGTCAGGGACAGGCTGCTCAACCAGCTTTTAATATTTGATGTTACAAGCTCTCTGACTCAACCTTCTCTACAACAAAGGAATTTTTTTTATGCTAGATTTTTTTCAGCATTATTACTCCTTGGTTTATGGAATATTTTGCTGCATTTTCCTTTACTTACTGTCTTGGTTGTTAAAAATTTAGCTATACTTTCAAATGTTAAAAGAATTTAGTAAGAGGAGATCAGAAAAAATACCGGCAATCCTTTATCATAACACTAAAAAAAACCCATACAAAATTCATACTCAAAGTCCGTCACTTTTAAAGCACCTAAGTTCAGTGTTACACACGACAAATCACTAACTTACCTGGATGGGCGTGTTCCTCTCTGTGGGAGGGATCATATCTGGAGATAACACTTGTGGAGGATCAATCCCTTTGCTGACCTTCTGCTGAATGAGATACATGGCGAGTGCAAACTGGTCTTTGCTGAGCTTTCCCATCTGTCTCGTGTCTGCCAAAGCCCTGATAAAAATTAGATCATACTTACAAACAAGAAAGCCTTACTTCTGCTCTACCAAAATAAGAGACAATATCTTTACACAGGCAAGAGTCAGCAGATGGATTTGAGGAAGGTCACTTATACACATATACACATATACACGTAATTTCCTTTCAGTTCATCCTCATCAGAGCTTACTTATTCTAGTTAGAGTTCCATAAACAGTGCAGTATTCTATTACATATATTTAACTGAACAGAGTAGTGTTACTCTGAGAAAATACTTAGAGCACTAGAACTTCAAAAGACAATCATAATTTAAAGACTGACCTATTGTCCCCCCTCCCAGAAAACCAAAGGGAGTATTTATGTCTCCCTTAATTTTCCACACAGCCCACATATTGCAGTATGTGGACAAGTAAAAGAAGTTGGGGTTTTTTGTTTGTTTCTGGGTTTTTTTCATGTTAGGACCACATTCTGAATCTGAGTTCCCAGATCAGTAGGTTACAAAAACACAGCTAGTAGGGATTTCTTACCATATATGTGCTAGGAGATTCTGAGAGAGACCCGAATGCATAAAAATGTCCTTTACTTCTTGGCCACTCACAAACCCATCCACGTCCGTGTCTGTTTTTAAGAAAATTTCATCGTATCGCACTTTTTCAGACATTGGTACCACCCAATTCACAGCTGGCTGCAACACAAAATTCGGTATTTCAAAAGAAGAGAAACAGTCTATATGAACACACCGAGTATATACGACACTGTCCAGAGCGGATGTGCCAAACATCTTGCTTACTCTGGTCTGACTGGTAAATAAGTGTTTTCACTGCATGTTTTAACGTCACACTTTTTATCTGAATAAAAACACTGATGAACAGCTTTTCGTCAGCTGAAAAGCATTAATTCTTTGGAAATACAGACCCAACTAGGCATATGAAGTCCTCACGCTAATAAACAGGAGATTTAGAAGTAGATTAATGATTTCTTTGGTATTAAAGCAGATACACAAATAAAACCTATGGTTTCACTCTCCACATAAAGTGAAAATCCCCCTTAAGATTTGCTACCTCGTGGTCACTGATTAAAATTCACCTGATGTTCTTCTGTTCTTCCAAGTCTTACCATTCCCCAAATCACCCGAACACAAGTGCTCACATGAGGCAGAAGTCAAAAATAGATTTATTTTTCCTACAGCTTACAAATATATAAGACTACAAAAATAAGAAAGAAAGAAGTGTACCTGTGCTTGTTTGATGCTGTGCTTGGGAGACAAGCTCCCCGTGCTGTTCAGACTGTTGACACTGCCATGGGATGGTGTGGAACGGAGGCTGTCTTTTGGTGGAGGACTTGCAGGGAGAACAGGAACTGCGCCAGGAAAGACCGGTGTCTTCTTTCTTTTAGAAGGTGGTATGAGAGAAGGGGGCAATTGTGAAGGAACTGACTCTTTCTCAAGAGCTCTATAAACCAAATGCATTGCCTGCAAAGGCAAAAGGTCACATAACATTCATAATTATTAGAAAAAGCAACAAGATCTTCCCGTGTAAGTCATTTACATATTAGTTAAACAAACACAGTAAGATTAGAGATGCAAACCAGAGCAAATAATTTTGAATGTAATTCCAACAAGTTTAATCTTGACACAGGCAAGAGTCAGTAGATGGATTTGAGGAAGGTAATTTAATAGCTCCATGTGAACAATTTAGATTGGAATAGTCGACTGGAGCACAGAAAGCTGCAAAGCTCTTGAGAAAAAAATGAGCTATTTGCTTTGACAGACAGACGAGGCTCTGAACTGAGAACTTAAAGCAACCTACCACAGCAAATTCATCCTTGTCCAGGTGACCATCTTTATCAATATCACTGAGATCCCAGACCTACAGCAATTAAGATTAAAAAATTATTTGCAGAGTAAGTTACACTTTATGTATTCATCATATTAACGTGCCCTCTAAAGACTCCTAATAGATTTTGGTGAAGATCATATTAGTTATATTAGCGATCTAAACATTCCCTGATGAAACAGACTGGATTAGAGTTTTCCAGCCACATGAATCAACACTGGCTCTAACAAATTCTGGCTGCAACAGAGGCAGGTTTTTCATCTTTCTGTGATGCAATTATGGAGTCATCAAGCTGACTAAAAGCATTCAGAGGCAGCTTTCAGAACTGCCCAGAGGGTGTGGGCTATCAGATCATTCAAATTCCTCATAAGAAAGTTCAACAGAAAAGTCAATACGTTTCTAATTCTTATTCCATTCCTAGATGATTAGGGTTTTCTACTAAAAACGAAAACTATGCGCAGCTCCCTCTGGCCGCCTGAATTTCCTGGGGGAGACAATTTAGGCATTTATCAACTTTAGTTCATTATTAGGTCAGGCGCAGTCAATGAAACTCGCAGAACGTTTAGAGAGATACAAAACTTCGTGAACTCCAACACAGCACCGTTTAATCATCGATACGACTTGGAGACAGCAGAGCGCACAAAAAGCCAAGGCTCAAGGCTCAGTTGCGAGAACTCTGCTTTATCACCGGACCCTTGACAAACTTAAGCTCCTTTATTAGTCTTTTGCCCATTTCCTCAGTCCCTTATCTTGACCACAAACTTTTTTGGAAGAGGTAAAAGCTTCCTGAATTTCCATTGTGACAATAACAAGATAAAATCCAAAGCCTTTCAAAGACTTCACAATACTCAAGCACAGAATTAAAACAAACCATACTTAGATTTTGTAGATAATACAGCGCAAGAGGCAGTTCTTCCTGAAGAGATAAAAGTATGTAACGTAGATACAGCTCTTACACAGAATGTACTCATTCTCAGAAATATCAATATGCAAAGCATTAAAGAACATGTTTTTAATGGAAGCAGAAAAATACTTTAAGGTCTGCTTCCCTTGCAAAAATGCAATGGATGCACTAAACTCAGACCTTGGAAGTATTTATAAATACACATGAAACAAAAAACAACTTGACAATTTGACAGCTACAATAAAGGAGGATGTTTTAACGTATTCTCCTGTACAAACGGGATGGATTTAATGGTACGTCTAACAACTCCTATTTGTCAAAATGACAAAACAGCGGAATCTAACGTTACAGCAGCTATTACAGTTTAGGAAAGGTTTTCCTTGTTTTTAAACAACCAAAATCAAATTTCCGGCTCTTAAATGAATAGAGATAATGAAGCCAATCTATTCTAGGGCTGAAATTACTACTCTTATTCTTATTTCAAAGTGGAAGACTTTCAGAGCCTTAATGTTCCTGCTTTATAGCACGCACACAACGCAAAATCTCAGCCAAAACCCGATCCATGTTAATAAATTACATTTTTAACATTGCAACTATGAGAGGCCAAATAGAGACTAGCTAAATCTAAACAGCTTACTTACCCTTCCGAGGATATCGAGAGGTAGCTTTGAGTTCATCAGAACTGGTTTTACTTTGTCTCCTGAAAGTAAACCATTTACTGGCAAAAGGCTTTCAAAAATACCATCAAACTTTGCTTTTTCTTCCACCTAGTTGGTAAGAAATAGTCTGAATAAGTAAAAAAGTGTGTTTGTGTGAGTATTGAAGATGAGATCTTGCAAGAAATTAAGACTGGTCAGTAATGGATTCATCCTACATGTCCAAGCTTTCTTGCAAGTGCCACTGTGCTGTATTTAAATGCAAACCCATGGAGAAAGCTTTGAAATTAAGCTCCTAAATCTAAGGTTATGATAGCTGAGAGATTTTACCAAGCGGCACACAAGGTGTGCTTCCGTTTTGAAGAAACTTTGATAAACTCCGTAGAACAAAAACTTATTCTTCCCACTTTAAAGTGCATGTAATTACAAGATTTTTTATTAAACTTCTACCTTTTGGAAACGTTTGCATTTGAAAATTACCTAAATATAAATATCCCCATATACGCACCAAAAGTTATTTTTTCCAAATTATATATATTGCTTGTATCATTGAATACTAATTAGAACATAGGAACTCAAGTTTTAAATTAATACTTCAGACTGGATGTGGTGAAATACTTTGCTGTTCCCAGTGGGGTTCCTTTATACAAACAAAGTACCTAATTGTAGGATTCTGGAAGAAATCCAGGCAGACGATTAAAAATCATTGTCTTAAAAACATCACACCAGTGGTTGTCAAACTGTTGTTTAATACTCATTGCACATGTAAAACTACACCTCGGTGCTCTCTATTGTGCACAAGCTTGCACAGAAATGGACGACTTTTGAAATGGGAAATACTTTTGAGACAAAATTCTCTCACCGGGAAAATTACACACAAGAAAAATATTTACTTCTAAAAAATAGCTGGAATGCATTCTCTTTCACACTTACCCTAACAGCCCAGTGAGTCTCTGTTGAGGGTGGTGCCATCAGCAAAGGACTGCTAGTGTCATGCTAAAAATGAGAAAATTTTTTATTTTTATATATATATAAATATATAAATACACACACTTCTGTCTCTAATACTTACTAATTGCATTAAGTTAGAGACGGCTATAGACGTGAAGCTTAACTACATTGAGGAAAATAGGCTGCACATGTACCTAAACGAAAGTCACACCCATTTTATAGCATTACAGTACTTGGGTAAGGACATTCAGCAGGTGCATTCGGTACCCGAACACAGAACCAACACAAGCCAAAGAGTTTCTGCAGCAGCTACTGTGGAGCAAAGCTGCAGCCGCGACTTCTACTACCCACTCCTGTTGACCGAGCCCCACGATAATTTTTTTTTTCTTTCCTTTTTTTTCATAAATTCAGAGCCTAGCCACATCAGCTTCCTGACCAAGCCGACCAGATTTAAACTTGCATTGGTTTTGTCGTCCAGGAAGGGGCCGGTTTCCTGTCACTCGGGATGACAAGACTGTGGCAGCCCTAGCTGCTGTGTCCTAAGGACCTGTTTGACAGCAGCCTGAAGCCCCAGAACTATGACGTTTATGAAACAGAAGATTATTCCAATGCTCCAACTGAAGCCTTAGTTTTCATATAACACATACCTGCATTTAAGTGGATATTACTTACAAATTTAGGAGGTGGCACAGTCAAATTTAGACTGCTCAGGTTTACATCGTGGCCATTCTGCGCACACGCTACAAGGCGCAACGCGACATAGAAACCCTACAAACAATTGTGGTGTCTATTAAAAACCAGTTTAAATCACAAAAAACAACCCACTTATTATTTTTACTAACACCGTATATGCGCAACTCAGGAAAAAACCACCCCAGATGTACAGCCCCATAATGACAACTACCCCTTTGTTTTTAAAGATGAGTCAGGAAAAAATTTTACAGTAGCAGGAAACAAAGAGCAGAAAACTGGAAGTTAGTTTTTTATGAAGAACTCTTTTCAACAATTCAGCAATTTTTCTTAAAAGTTAGTAATGTTTTGAAAGAGTTTATCTGTACCTACAAGGAACTTGCTATTTGATATTCCAAGCCATCTTTAGTAAAAATGCTAGATTTTTCATGCAGGAAAGTCTTCTAAAATAAAATCATACTTTGCATTTGTGACTCAATGACTGTGTATCTGCATAGCACACACATTGGTTGTTTACAAAACAAAAGAGATACGGAAAATTAGAACCAAACTTCTCCTGCAGCCTCACTGAGTAATACACTTGGATATGAGCAGTGCTTGGGAAAAAACTCATCTTGTAAACAAAAACTCAACACAGAAAAAGATAAAGATAACAACTAGCGGTACCAGGGTTTGATCGAAACAAGGCTAATCTAGGAAAGTTAATACAGGAAGTCTACATGAACATTTCATTTACCTGTTTATCTAAGTATCCTTTACCCTCTGGGTCAGCCAAGTCCCATATCTGTGGAGATACAAAATAAAACCATTGTGAATTCCAAATAAAACTCAACTCAGCTCAACAGTTCCTATCGTATGTCTTCTTAAAGTTCAGCTTTCAAATTATGACATATGATGTTACTGAATTGTTAACAACAAAAATGCTACACAAAAGACAGTTTTTCTTTTTAAATTTTTCCTTTCACTTAAAATAAGTGTACAGACAATTACTGCATTATCCAAACCCTTCAACTTACTTTTCCAAGGATGATATCGGAGAGACCAGATTTTTTAAGAAATAGCGCAGCTTCACTTGCCCCAACTCTCCCTGTGTATGCTGGATCTACCTGAAGGAGAAAAATCAACATTTAATTGAAACATGAGTGTTGTGAATGCAGATTTAAGAAATGCAATGTCTCTTGCCTCTAGGTCAAAAGGAGTTACACAAACTGCATCACCACTCAGAACTCACACAGGTTTAGCACGTCAGTGAGGAAAAGAAAGAGAAGGAAATCTTGGGGAACAAGAAACTGCACTTTATTTTTACTTTTTTTTAAGAACGTACCTGTTTGTAGTAAGTTTCATATATCGGATTCCCAGTAGAAAACTGAAACACAAGTAAGAAAACAGGAATAACAACAATCAGAATTGACAGGAAAAGAAACGTATAGCACTTTGTGTATTACTTCTATCAAAAACCTAAAATAGTGCGTTAATTTGCTGTGTTACAAACTGGACACTTGAAACGTAAGTGTGGGTAACGGTGATCCACCAAGACCACAGGCCATTGTCACCTCTTAGAACTTCTCATTCATCAGGATTCCTACCCCTCCTCACACTTTTACTTAATGACGCTACACAGTAATAAGGTTTCGAAGAACAGCTTTGAATTATTTGGCCAAGTATTTCAGGTCTCAGTATGAGAACTACTGATAACAAAGGCCCAGCTTTCAACACAATGCTGACCTGACTACCTCCTGCACTGTATACATCCTTACAGAGTATTTCCAGCAGACAATTATACACACACGCACACACCCCCAGAGTCCTCCGCCTGTGTAAACACATTAGGATCTTAAACTGAAACAGACTAAACAAACGTACAAACAATAGAATGAATGGCAAATTAACAACTCTCACAATTTCCTGACAACGCCGTCGGGGGGGGTTTCAGCTTGGTGTAATTGCCGCGTTACATTTCACGAAAGCCGCAGACCCAAGGGAAGCCCTGCCTTTTCGGTGTACTAAACAAGCAGATCCTGGTCCCTCTTGCTGACATTCCAAGCAGATGGGAACTGGAATGCCAAAAGATGCAGAAGCCCCAAAACCCATCTTCTCACTCGCCTCCTACAATTCCCACCTGAGCTCTAGCCCTGTGCAGGTTATCCTTCCACACTGTTCTCCTCAGCCTCAATGCCAACAGCAAAACCAATCCAGTCAGAAACAGCTCAATCCTTAGACCACCCAGAGGTCTTAAAAAGAAAGCTACAAAACAACCCGAGAAAGAGTTTAAGGAGCGAGATGCAGAGATGTCACAAAACCTGTTTGGGACAACCACTCCCCACCTCCAGGACAGCAGTGAGACACCTGAAAAGGAGTATTTCACGCTAAATCCCATCACTACTATGTCCCCTCCCAAATGTCACCTTCTTCCTTGTCATCGTCATGGATGTCCAGATGTTCTGCCTGCTCTGAGAGGAAGGAAGGCAGGAACATGATGAAAGAAAAGACCAATCAAGAACATGAAAATTTTATTTTAGGCCAAGAGAACCCTCTTGTGAGTTTACAATAAACATGCCAAATCTTCATTTAAGGAGCTATCCATAATAACTAAGTTCTCTGAACCGAGCGCAAGCAAACACTGACTCTCTGAAGATTATAGCTCTATTTGAATAGAAAAATCCTGCATGTTCAGAACAGTTTCCTAAGCATCTTAAACATACTTCACTCATATCCATCAGCAAAATAAGCTGCTGCATTTTCCAACATCAGCACCCTCTAGAAGCTCTTGCTCTTCCTGACGGTGGACAGGATTTCCGAAGAATGCTGCAACCGCAACTCATAAATCTGACTATTCTTTTTGCTGGCATGTAAATGATCAGCACATATAAGCATTGCGTTCCTGTCCGAGCAGGAAACACATAATTTAGAGAGAAGGTGGAAGTAGGAAATAGTCTGTTCCACTCTGAACAAAACCCAGCATGTTTTCAGCCAACTATCACCAAACTACGCACCTCTTGTTTATCAGAAAGCTCAGACAAGAGAGTCAACCACCAACTGCAAGCTCCTTTAATGCGCTCCTAACGCAGTGAGTGACCTAGAGCATGTAGAGACTGGATTTGTACCAAGATACAGAGCAAACCACTCCAGCAGCAGGACTGAATGATCTCATCCCATCCACAGACATTCCTGTCACCCTCATTTGATATTGTCAGCCATGACGTGAAGCTGACCTACCCGGCAGAGGCAGCAGAAAGCCAGGGTGATGTGCTTCAATGCTGTGAAATTTCTTCTACAGCAAATTATTCACCCAAGTGCTGCTGGAGAGCACTTCAGGATCAATTCTCTACTTGCAGAATTTTACAAAGATTCAGCCTCTCTGACTGATTTACCTAAATGACTGCACCTCTGTGATGAAGCAGACCAGACAAAATGGGTTCACGTGATAAAAATAGCACAGTTCTCCATCTACCCATCACCACATGTGATGAAATCACTATCATTCAAGAGGATTCTGTAATTTGGTGACATCTGCTGACGAAGGACCTACCCACGAGTGTCAACGCTGGCACAGACAAAAATTTTGAAGAGCTCCCAGTTGATGATGTCAAAGCACAACCTGTTAGAGAGGTTCAGTTTGACTAACAGTTTACCCACCTCATGGTTCTTATGCCTGCTCTATACTCCCCAAAATATCACCTCTGACCAATATTTTAGACCACCTCCCAAACAGACCCTTCGGATCCCTAGTGCCTTGCTGTTTAATCTCCAAGTCGATTTCCTGTTCCAAAGTTCACGTCTTGAGCCTGCACACTCACGGCAGATCCGTACGCTGCGTTTGCGGTACGCAGCGCACGCGCACGGATGCTGCTCCAAGTCTCTTACTGCAGGTCTGGGAAAAAGGAGGGAGTAAGCTCCTGCCACCAGAACAATTAATACATCCAGCTCTCTTTCCTGAGGTCATCTCGGGGTCACAAAGAGCTCTGGATCACATTCATTATTTTCCTTAGCGTCCCTCCTCTTTAAAAATTTTCTTTCAGCAGTGCTAGCCGTACCATGGGATAGCTGAAAATAGGGAGTGTAAAAGATGAAAAAAAAAGAGGTGTTCACAAAGACAAGAGCCAAAAGAAGGTTGCTGCTGCCCCAAAATGAGTACCTTTGCCATTACAGTACCTGTCAAGTATCCTGAGTTGTCTTAGAAGATCAAGCTACAAAAGGATCTGCACTGTCCCAATACATCTAACATAACTCCCCAGAACCTCCTGAAGCTGTAGGATGAAAAGGCTTGGCACAGTGGAAAGACCACATCAAATATAAGAAAATAAAGTTATTGAAGATAAACAACTGAAACCAAATTGAACTCCAAGAAGTGATTTTACACGCTTGCTCTTCAACTAGGTTTATGCACAGCCAGGTGAAACAAAGACAGACAAATGTTAAATACAAATAGTATAGAATCATAGAATCCCAGAAGGGTTTGTGTTGGAAGGGACCTTAAAGACCATTTAGTTCCATCCCCTGGCATGGGCAGGGACATCTTCCACTAGACCAGGTGGCTCCCAGCACCACCCAACCCAGCCTTGGACACTTCCAGGAATGGGGCAGCCACAGCTGCTCTGGGCAACCTGTGCCAGGACCTCATCACCCTCACAGGAAAGAATTTCTCCCCAAAATGATTATTATGATAAACGATTCACGATAAAATATGATCAAACATTTTAAGCTGCTTGAATGCCACTTCAAGCTCTTATTATGTTGGTATCAATATTCTTATTTTATATCTTTCTGAGTGGACATGCCTCAACATTATAGCACGTGTACCCTCTCCTATTCCATCTAATTCCATTTCTGGCATTTACTCTAAGTACACATCTCCTTAGTAGTCACAAAACTGAGGCTATTAAAAGAGGAAGTTTATTACTTTAAGGGAAATTCTGTTTACTGCCCCGATTACAGCCAGATCACTCTTGACAGTTCAATACAGGAAAACAAGCTTTAAAATCACAATGCTTCCACTGAATTAGTTGGAAAACACTATAAAAATAACCGGTATGTTTACAGAATGTAGTCCTTTGTGCCCTAAACATAACATTTTCTGTCAAAAGGAATACCATTGATTCCAGTCTCTCAAATATCAATGAGAATGTAAACCACAAACTGCATTTCTAGAGTAAGTGTTTGATAATTATTTGATTTTTACCAATGCACTACAGAAGTTTCACAACTACAAACTCCTTCACATCCAGAGTTTATTTGACTTACATATTTTGCACCACATTAGTCACTTGAAATTTCTGAAAACGATTTGTGCGCACAAAGATGTTTTCAGATGTTTCCGAATACGTCCACTTAATCAAACCAATGTTAATCAGGACTCCTGCTATTCAGAAGCTAAACAGCAATACACGTTCTCAGTAAGACGCACAGCGAGTTGTGTTATCCGAGCACCACGTAACTCCACTGAGAGATAAATTTTTAGAGTATCGCGACTCAAAGATCATCATTAAAAGGAAATCGATATATTTAAATAATCTGAACTACTAACAGGAGTCATTCTGAATTCCTGACTGGCCTAGGCAGCGTGTAGAAAATAGTTTTAATTTCAAGGCATTGAGGGTAGTGGGGTGGTGTTGCTTTTCTTTTGCTTTAAAGCAAGTAAGTAAATTGACTCTCTTCACAGGGCTATGGAAAAGAATAAACAGCGACCACACTGCTTAGGTTTGAATTATTTGGGTGAGAAATCAATCAAAAAACTTGTAACAACAGCAATCAACCCAGGGATCTCAAGCATTCAACCAGAGCTGGAAACAGCCCCTCCCAACGGTCAGGGATGTGTGCCCCGTCCCCTGCTCTGCAGAAGCTCATCCTCCTCCTGAGAGGCGAACAACTCTCGCTCATCCCTCAACCCCTTCCCGGTGTCCCCGCGCTACGGCCGCGCTCCTCACGCACGTCCTAAACACCGCACACAGTCACGACACCCTGCCACAACAGTCCGGCAGCTCCAGGTGGCATCGACCCCCCCCGGTACGAACAGGAAAACGTGCGGTGACGTGCGGAACCCCAGCCCTCGCCTTCAAACCCCCGGCCCGCGGTAATCCCGGCGGCTCGGGGTGGGGAAGCGCCAGAAGACCCTCAACCCCTCCCCAGGGACGCAGCTCCAGGGCCTCCATGAGAGGAGGGCGCCGGCGCAACTTGTGGCCCCCCAGCAGCGCCCGCGCCCGCGCCCGCCCCCGCCCCGGGGCACG
>VXBT01007842.1:94709-109372 GCA_013400235.1 Oriolus oriolus
CCTGTCCCGCCCCATCCCGTACGAATCCCTTCCGTCCGGCCCCGTTCATCTCCGTCTCGACCTGTCCCGGATGGCCGCGATCTCTCGGGCACCCGCGGGCCGAGGGCAGGTGAGGCACTGGCGCCCTATCTCCGGCTGTAGTTAGGCAGCCGCGGCCCGGGCCGGTGTTTGCGTCCTGTGTGGGGGGGGATCTGTAGAACCCCGTTCCTACAGCTCCCTGACGGAAGGGTGCAGCCAGGTAGTGGCCAGCTCTGCTCTCAGGGAACCAGCGTCAGGGCGAGAGGACGGTCTTAAGCTATGCCAGGGGAGGTTTAGGTTGGACATCAGAAAGAATTTCTTCACGGAGAGGGTGGTCAGACATTGGAAGGGGCTGCCCGTGGAGTCACCATCCCTGGAGATGTTTAAGGAAAGACTGGATGTGGCACTCAGTGCTTTGGTCTTGTTGACAAGGTGGGGATCGGTCACAGGTTGGACTCGATGATATCAGAGGTCTTTTCCAACGTCATTGACTCTGTGATTCTTGGCAGGGCCACAGCCGTGTACCCCGCAGGACCGGCACCTGTGGTGACTTCACGGTGGTGGACACAGAGCCGGAGAACGCTGGGAGAACTCCGTCCCACCGTGTCAGGTTCCTGAAGGTGTGCGATGGAAACGCCCATGGGATCCAGCGGTGCCAGATGCCAGGAAGCACCGTGTGGGCAGGGAACAGCCATGTAGCCCGGAGCACTCTGGGCAGCGCCTCCCACACACGGTTAAGCTCAGTTCTGAGTAAAGTGGCACAACTAGAAAGCAAGATCATGAGTCAAAAAAAGCACCTGGACTTGCAGAACACTGACTCGGACCCGAAGCCTTTGGCTGAGGAGTGCACTTCGTCTGCCTCTGGGCATGAACGTGGTGCCAGGGGCAAGAAGTACCGGAAGAATTACGGTACTACCAGTGGGAATGGGACCCACAGAGATGCCTGTTCTGAGGAAGAGGAAAGCATCCAAAGCCCTAAAAAGAATGTTACGGTTAAGCAACAGCTCGATTTGGATAGCGATGAAGAGGAAATGAGAGAATTGATGGAGAGCTCTTTGGGGTTTTCCAGTGGAAACGGGAATCAGAAGGTTCTGGCAAGTGATGCTCAGTGGGGTAGAAAGGTAGATATAAACTTTGCTGGATTATGTGTTTTTATTAATGCTTTTATATAATTGTTTTAATTGGTTGGTCGCTTTTTATTTAGATAACACCAGCAACTAAATTTTAAATTTGCATTTGCGTCTCGCTCACGATAGGATTCGGCTTCACATCTTAACATCTTAAAATTACTCAATTTTGCCCTCAGTGATTTGTTCTCCCTTTAGCAACCTACACATAACAATGAAGTAACACATAAATCTCTTTTTCACATTCTTCAAAAAGAGCGAGACTCCAGTTCCATCAGGAAGGCCTCCTCCACCTCGTAAGGAAGTTTCACCAGCAGAGTTATCTAAAGCATCTTCTTTTCACAACAAAGACTCAGAGAAAAGCGTGTTTGGTAAGGTTAATTCCCCGGCACCTTCACCTGCCAGCAGAAACGTGTCAGGACATACCACGAGATCTCGATTCCTGTCGTCTTCCATGAAAGACAACACTATAAAGATTGCTCCGCCTAAAGCAGGCTACACCAAGCAAAGCCAAGAATCCTTTGAAAGTGACAGAAGTGAAATAAAGTCATTAGATGAATTATTTTCAGAAGGAGCTGATGCAGAAGATCCAACCAGCAGCAGCTCAAAATGTAAGTTTTCTAAAATACTGTCTCAGTAGACTCGGTATGAATTGTACCGATAATCTCCTGATAAATTCTCTTAATAAACATAGTCACTTCAAAAGGATTCACTGGTAAAATTTTACGTAAACCGAGGCCTTATCAAAGTAATTATCTTGATCGTTTGTTTTTTTTTCCTAGTGTAATAGGTTTGTATTTTTCTTAGCTTTTTACTCGGTGGGTTCAGATTAATGATGCTGCCCTGGGCGACGTTACGATGTCAGAACAATTAGAACATTTAGAATAGTTTTCATGTATCAATGGCACAATGTACCAATGGGTCAGAGTGAGAACAGCTGTAAATGAGGGGCAGCAAAAGTCCCTCGAACTTCAGTCTGCAGATCAAAGGAGGGAATTTTAGGAGTTTCTACAAAGTTAAAGAATCAGAGTGGCTGATCGCTATTACTTCTTAGTACTAAACTAGGAAGGTAGTACCGAGGGTTCTTTCCCCACTTTTCTTGTGAGGAAGCGTACTGTAATTTTCATGCAAATTCTCATGTCGACGTGTAATTTGTTTGAAGACTTCAGACTGAATATCCTGAGCCTCGATGATTTGGCAACCGATGCTACCAGTAAGGCGGCAGAATTACAGCAGAAAGTAAGTAGAAATTCCCCACTAGCGCATATTCCCAGTCTGCCTTTGGTGGAGCGTGAAGGTTCTAAAATAAATACTTATACAGGGGAAAGACATTCAGTTTACTCAAGAATCAAACAAATATGTGAAAAAAGATACAGTGCTGGTGGAAGAGGACCAAGCTGCTCTTAAAAGCACCAGTGCAAAAACCGGTGTGAGTGATTCTTCTGAAGAGGATGTTGAAAAAAGCATCACTGAAGCTGAAATCTCCGAATGTTTAAGTGGAGTTTCCTCAGATTTCCCTCCACACAAACAGGATTATCTTAATCAGAATGAGAGAACTCTTAATTCAGAATATTCCGCAGACTTTGAAAGGTCTCTGTCTACAACAGACAGAGAATCTGTAGAGGGACATGCTGAGAGCTGCACGTGTTCTGGAGCACACCCACCTTCAGCATCATCCCCGTTGGTCACCCAAGAGCGGCACCGAGTGACTGTCACAGAAACCGCGGTTCAGACGGCAGAGGCTCCGTTCACCTACCGCTGGGCAAAGGGTGAGTTCAGCAGTTACTGCCCTAGTCAGGCAAGTTTTACACTTTTATATATGCCAGCCCGGTCAGCCTTTGACAGAGTTCTTCACTTCAGTGCCAGCTTCCCCTCACTGGTGCTAAATAAAAAATTTTCTAAAGCCCAACACTTTAATCTGCTGTCTACAGAAAAGATTGGGATTGAATATCATAATAAGAAATGGTTTTTTGCTTAAAAATACCCCCCCACAGGACCTGTGGCTGGATGAGCAAGTGTTAGCGACAGAGCTCACAGTAGCACGAGCAGTACTCTCTAATGAAAGTCAATATTCTGATATCTTTACTATTGTAAATAATAGCATTGTAGCATTACTAAAGTGATTGCTCATCATAGAGTTCTTTTGCATTGTATTTCTCCCCTGGGGAAGCATTATGGCCCCATGACAGGATCAGATAGGAGCTTTCACATCCTGAGGGGTAGCTCCCTGCCTACATCTCTTTACTTAAAGAAAAAGCACTAAGAGCCACCATTCCTTGCCCCTCTCAGGGAGAAAGTAGAAACTTGAGCGTGTTTGAAAACAGAAGCATTGAGTACAAAAGCGTTTATTTTGACTCTGCCTGGGGTTAGAAAAGGCACCTTCTGCAATGGTGTCGTGAGCCTAAGAGTAAAGAAACTGTGGAGGCTGTGTAACTAATGTCAGCATTTTTTTGGCCGACGGAAGTCTCCTCTTGGGCTCTACAGTGGTTTTAGGGCAGCTGCTGTCCCAAGAAACTGCCGAAGAACCGCCAAGTAGCAGCACTAAACCTTTCCGCTCTCCCCAGCCAGTAATTCTGATGTTATCCTATGCACAGCAAACCCCTCTGCAGCGCTTGCCCCACCTGTTGGAACCAGCTACGTCGATCCGGTGCCAATTGCCAGTCACATGATCAGCATGGATGCGGTAGAAGGTACCGAAACAATGTTTATTCTTCTTTTTTACTCTATGTTCTGCACCTAAGCCCAGCTCGGTTTGTTTGGCCGTCGCTGCCGGCTGTGCTTTACCACAGTATATCCTGTCCCTTTCTCGCAGCCCTGACCGCGTACAGCCCCTCGGTTCTCGTTTTACATGCCATGTGCAAGCAGCACGTGATGCTGACCCAGCAGTTTGTCGAGAACATTCACCGCCTTCACACATCCCTCGTGGAGTCATTAGAGCACGAGACATTCCAGTACCATACCCTGGAAGAGGCTAAAGAGGTATTTGTGACAAACCAGAGACTGAGCGTATATTCCTTTCCAAACGCTTGCGGTATTTGCAGCAAACCCAGTTTCTTTGCATATGATTAATTAATAAGTTTACATAGTCAAAAAAAAAGACTAGAGTTTTGCTGGAGGTCATAGTTCTTAAAGATTAAGGTTTCTGCTGTAGCATTTAGCTGTCCTCAGATGAGCAGGGATCATTCAGATGCTGCAACAGAAGGGTCACTTTCTGTTGGTAGTACAGAAAAGTGCAGGTGTCTTGACATGAAGATTAGTTACTTTCTACTGTTTAATAAATAATAATCTACATAACAAAGACATTCGTATATTAACTTTTTTTTTTTTGCAGTACATCAAGAATCACAAATCCCCGCCTCTAACAATTGAGCAAGCGCTTGAAGAAATTCGGAGAGCCCAGGACAAATAACTCCTTGAACTTTAAGTGACATTTATATTTACAGCTCTAAGGCTGAAACAAGAAACCTTTCCAAGCTGCACAGATAAAAGGTTATAAACTATGTATTGGAAGGATTTGTACAAATTGCTCTGTTAGTATAAATTAGTTAGTACAAATTAGTACGTACAAATTGCTAATTATTATATAAAATTTGCTTTTCTATACCTGAATTTTTTACTCATGTACACAATACAGGGATAGGCAGGAACCTTCAGCCAGACTACGTCACCCAAAAAGAAATTAAGGTAACACTTCTCTCTAACGGGACCGTGATAAGTTATCACGGTGCGCACGTTTATCCCGTGAATCGTGAGATCTGCGATCACATCTACGATCGTGGTAGAAGTGAAAGTCTGTACTACAGCCCCCGAGAAATACGACCACAGCAGAAAATTACCACATCCTGACTTTAGTGCCATTATCCAAACGGCGTTTCCATACAATCGGCCTTGTCGGATTACAGCAAACCCAAACACACGCTTAGGCGTGTTTATTAAGATAAATTCAAAACAAGGAAGGCTTATAGTCAAGGTACAGGAATCCACTTACTCTGAAATCTGAGCTGCCTTTTTATTTTAAAAAAAAGTGTTTATTGGAAGGCAAAACAATAACATTCACAAGCTGGTAACATACAGGTGTTGTATGCCGATTCACAGACAGGTACAGTTCCACAGCTACAGTAGATCTAGAACAAACTGATACTCCACCATATTAACTGGATGGTTTTAAGAGGGTTTTCGCTATACAAACAAACGACTGGAAAAGGGAACCGCCACGCAGACCTGGGGGGTGGAAGTGCAGTGAAAGGGCCTAACAGCTCTAGCTGGTGGTCTCTGGAAACAGATACAAAAGGTTCGTTTCTTTTTTCATTTAGATTACAGCAAGTTTCCAAGAACATCTCATTGATAGAAACGTGTAGAGCAGAGAAAATGGATTCTCTTCTATTGAACTAATTAGCTTTTATTAAAGGGTATATACAAAAATATAAAAAGCTGAAAGACTGCGTTCCATTACAAAGCATCGCCCATCTCTCAGAGCGCTGGGAAAGCTACCAGAGAACTGACCCTTGTGTCCTGCCCCGAGTGGTGGCTGCAGCAGCTGCTGGGTGGGGCCTGGAGGTGGGTGGAAGGTTCTAAAAGCTTGCACAGTGCTCAGAGGTCACCTGCACTGGAACTAGATGCTTCATTCCCCATTTAGACATTAGGATACACTGCTCAGCATCAGTCTGACTTGATCCCAAGGCAGCACCCCTCCACTTCAAATAGAATTAACCTTTTGAGAGAAATAAACATACATTACGGAACTAGAGAACATACAACCGCATCAGATAATGTCTGTATTCCACAGGAATGAATGAGGCACAATCCTCCACCAGGAACAGCTTGACCGGGGTTTAATTCTACTATAAAATGGGGAACTAATTAAAAAGTTTTGCAAGATAAATGGAAATTTTTAAGCTTGCTAGACATGTCATAGTAACAACTGGCCTTTTTTAAGCACTAATTGACAAGTGTTGAGGTACATGTCATAGCTTTCCATTTTTCACCATAGTTTTAAAAGTAATTCATTTGTCACTTCCTCCAGACTTTAATCCGGATTTCTACAAGTTTAATGTTTTGTAGAAGATGCAAGACATCTTTCTTCAGAGAGTCTTATTCGGGTGGTGGAGGTTCTTGTGTTTCACGTTTCACTGAAACAATAGGGAAAAGAGTTCTTACACATTCCGCAGTTACCTAAGCTGTCCAAAATGTTTCGTGGAACGAGGGTTCCATTAAGGAATTTTTCCTTATACGGGCTTTATTTGAACCCATTTGATTGTACGATTCTAGAGGCAGAAGTGACATTTCATTGAGCGTGCCAGTTTTTTTCCCCTTAGCTGTTGGCAAGGGCCGATGTTCAACGTATCACAGACTCTCTGCAAAAATCCATCATTTGGGCAATCGTCTTCACCTCTTATAAATGCCTCCACTTTTTCTGGACCCTTCCTGCACTACAGGGAATTTATTACCGTTTCTGGCTTTGGCAGAATGTGGTACTAACGGTAGGAAACTCTGAGTAGGGCAGGGGTAAATGGTAAGTGTCGTCTAACATAATTCCAACCGCAAGGACCTCCCTGCTGCGGCAGCCGTCCCTTCTGCGGCCAACTTTGTGACCACTCCGAGTTTTTGCGGGGCAACGTTCAAAGACGCGAGTGCTCGGTACTGCAGCCGGGAAGCGGCTTACGCAGAACATGCTCATTAATTAATGTTTCAGAAATTAGAACACAACACGATGCCTAAAAAGGAAAACCTGCTGGGTTAATCAGAGTACACGTCCGCTTACCTGTCGTTTTACCGAATCAGTTACGTTAGAAAGAATTAAGAGTCGCTGATATTTTGATCTGGGTTTACAAAAATCACTTTCAAGTCCCTACAGGTTTCTAAATTGCTGAGAAACGTTCACTTACATTCATCCCTGGCCTTCATGCGTGCGATGAACGAGTAACTTTTATTTCTTCGGTAGTTTTCGTAAGGGTCGTCCAACGCAACTCCCACTCCTTTGTACTGATCCCATTTGTCTCGGATATCACCTCCTTTAATTGGATCCTGAATTCCTTGTTCCTTGGCTCCCAATCCACCAGATCCGCTCCATCCTGCAGCAAGGACACAACATTGCAATCCTTACGCTGTTTGTTATTACTAGAATTGTGAAGACGAACACGGACATTTTGGAAACAACCAAAGATGGCATCAGTTTGATAAAGCAGGATGGGAACAGACGGCCTGAAACAACACACAAATTGTCCCATTTATTTCACAAGCATTAATATGCAGAGATTCCAGGAGCTGACAGCAGCACTATCCCTAAAAACTATCAGGAGGATAAGAAGAAAGGCAGCGCAAGCCCAATCTGTCTGGTCGGCCCTGCTGACCTGCACCGCAGGGAGGTGAAGTACCTCGGGTAGGTCAGTTCCATCCGACGCCAAACTCACATCCCTGTCTTCTGTATCTTTCCTAGAAAGGCAACCATCACTGCTCCATATACTTATACCTCTGAATATCCTTATGCTGACCTTGGAATGCCAAGGAATAATTCCTTATGAATATGCATTAATTAATTATATCTAAGACTTCGGTGTCTAATTTTGTTTTCTGGCTTGTGCAGGATTCTAGAACAGCATCTTACCCATTTTCACTAGCATCTGATGGCCTTTATTTTCTTCTCCAAGTCTCGATTCTGGTATGGGAGGCCCAGAACTCGAGCCCAAACCGGCAGAAGAACTAACAAAATAAGAACAAATTAGGAACCAGTGATACTGTTCTGACACAAAGCACAGTCCTATTCTGTTAAGCATTAACATCCAATACAACTCCATCCACTCTACTAAGATATTCTTTATTAAAGCCATTAGATTATGCAGTTATCGAGGTGCCAGCAACACATCACCTGCTTCTTAACACAAGGGAAATCAAACACTGTGCTCTTCCCAGCGGAGCACTCGGATAATTACTCCTGCTCCTAAGGAAGGCGTACACAGACTCGACAGTTGCACGCTGTTTTGGTAAAATAAAAAGCCACCACAAGAAAGCAATATTTTTCTCTATAAGCACACGTAGCAGATAAATTGTTTCTAAATCTGCTTTCCATCATCTTTTCTGCTCTTTGTTGAAATGCTTATTATTTATCCCCTGGTAATGAGGCAACGCCCCTGCAGGCGCTCTGTTCAAACAGCCCAGGTAAAAGGAGACGGGATCAAACCAAAGCTTACGGAGGAGTGGGGCTGCGAGAGCGGGAACGGCGCCGCCTTCCCGGGGAGTACGACTTGGACCTCGACCGTGACCGCGATCGCGACCGGCTGTGAGAGGAGCGGGACCTGCTCCGGCTTCTGAAAGGGAGAGCACGCGAGTTACCAGAGCAACGCCGACGGTTCCTCGGATCAGCCTCGAGGGTCGGGTTTTTCCCACTCCCCAGTTCCTGAGGTTCAGCCCCGCCGCGCCCTACCTGGACTGTGAGCGAGAATAGGATCGCGATCGAGAGCAAGAGCGAGAGCGTGATCTCGAGTAGGAGCCAGATGATTTTGAAGATCGTGAATTAGACCGGGAAGATGAACGACCTCTGCTTTTAGACCGACTGCGAGACCGAGACGGCCCGCTGCACAGATGAACAGAGAAACTCCAGTGAGGTTCCGTGAAGAAGCACCAGAAACACAAATCTACTCCCCATCAAATTCAAATTACACGCAAGCACCGCTTCTGCAGTCAAAGTGAAAGCCTGAGCGTGACAAAAACTGTTTCACAGAATCACAAAGCGGTTTGGGTTGGAAGGGACCTTAAAGCTCATCCAGTTCCAACCCCTGCCAATGGGCAGGGACTCCTGCCTCTAGACCAGGTTGCTCCAAGCCCCATCTAACCTGGACTCGGACACTTGCAAGGATGGGGCAGCCAAAGCTTCCCTGGGCAGCCTCTGCCGGTTCCATTTTCTGCAGGTTAGACAGAAATTCCAGCACACCGAAACTCACTTATTCCATCGGCATGTTGCTGAACAGACTTTCCCTCTGCATTTAGCCCAAGCACCTTCCAGATGAACAGCACACAGCAGAAGGCAGCATACAGGATCTCTCACCTATTTCTCTTTTCTTGACCTTTCCTCCGCCTTGCTCTCATTTTAGCTCTGAAGAATTCGTACAGTCCATTCTGCTCCCATCCTTCACTGCAACAAATCAGCCACACAGAACACAGAGATGTAAATTCCACTCCAGCGGCGACCTTAACGATTTTCATCGGATTTCGTACGGAACAAAGGGCCTGGGCAAAATTGTCTTGCAAATCTCGGTATAAGCTCAAACAGCAAGTGCAGTTGCAATACCAGAGCATTAGGAGAACCGAGAACCAGGCGAAAAAGAAGGAGCCACTTTGTCGTTTGAGACACCTTCTTAGAGCATTTTCCTCACCATTTCACTGGCTACACCTACTCTTACCTGTTTCTAGGCCTGTCATGAGATGGTGGACTATAAAATGCCTCAACCGCAGCCAGGAGTCTCTCGCTGGGGGGCATTGGGGGCGGAAGACGTATATCTTTAGGATCTAAAGGTTTATACTCATGATCTTCAAGCTGCCGGAAACAAAACAAATTACATTTGTGTCACATGTCATGGGGTTGCTATCTGAAGAGATAAATACAGATTTAGCTGCGCAGGAACCTCAAATTTCAATACCGGATAAAAAACTATCTGAAAATAAGGATTCTGCAGATGACCCGACGCTTCCTTGCGCTATCGCTATGGTGAGTTCTCTGAGAAAAGCCCACGCTGCACGGGTTGCAGTGTTAAGCGGGTCACCGGGTAGATAAAACGCAGATCTCATCCACCTTTGTGCTAATGTGGCTGGATAGAAGCCTGGCACAAACTGGTGTATGAGAATAACACAAAGAGACGGAAGAGGCTTATTAGTTCATCTCAAATACAGAATACATAAATGTAAATATCCCTGAAGATGCTGATGCAGCTATGTTTCCTGTTCTTTATCCTTCTTTGTATATATAGCATTAATGTTGTAAAACATCTTCATGAGAATTACGAAGAACTCGTATAAGTGGCCCCATCAGACCTATGAGGTCTCTCCGGCCATCTGAAAAATCACTGGGGATTTCCATTTCCTACAAATAGGGGTCAGATTTTCAAGTATAAATTAGTCTCAACCAGCTTTCTCCGGTGCACAACACTTGAAAAATCATCACCATTTTCACTACCTAGTCCCCGCTACTACTCCTGCTCTTAAACCCTACGCAACCGGTTGCGGGATGGAAGGATTTGAAATTATACGCATCCACGTTGAACCGTCCCTAATAACAACAACAGGTTTTGGATCTTTTAATCCCACCAGTCAGTCACATAGCGAGCACTTACTTTGACAAGCGGAGCCATCAGTCCAGCAGGAAGATCGAAGTAGGGAACATTTGGCACCAGACTGGGATCGTCGTGGTTCACGTGAGGGGGCCCTTGGCGCCGCATGTGAGGGGGCTGCCCGTTAAATCCATGCGGTGGAGGCCCAAAATCAGGGTGCTGTGGCCCTCCCCAGGGAGGATGCTCGCTGATTCCAGGATGAGGCAATCTGTGACCGGGATGATGATGAGGAGGTCCAATTTCTGCAGAGTGGGAGGGTTAAAATGTTTTATTTGGCTATTGAGAAAGGAAGGCAATCGGAGACGTACTTCAGTTACCGCATTTATCCTAAAACCCAGTCTCGGCAGATCCAGCAAAGCACCGGAACCGAAGGACCGGAGGCTGGCTACGGGTCCACGCTCACGAATACCCTGCAGTGCATATACCTCCCTGGCCACAGCAACCGCTCTCAGGAGAACAGGATACTTCAGCCCCAAGTCACTGCTTCCTTTGGGACATACTGTGGTCAAAAGGACCACAAGAAAGACACTCAAGAACAAAATGTTTCAGATGCAGCAGGGCAGATACTGGCGGGATTTACTTCTGAAGCTAAGTACACAATCACGGCTTAGCTCGGATCTGTAATTAGTTCCGTCTCCGTGCCAAATCAACGTATATAAAGACGCGTATACAGCGGCAATTAACTCACATCAGTGGATGAGAAGAAAATACTTTTGGATAAAAATAAATTTGGAGAAGAGGTAGAGATAATATTCTGTTAAAATAGGGAAGCGAGTGACACTCATCCAACCACCGATGGACAAACGCCATGAACACCAGGAGACCCTGCTGAACTCAGCGCACTCTACGGAGAAAAACGCGAGACTGAAAATCGACATCTTTTGCGACAGGATCAACAGTTTTTCCAGGAAAAGCTGTTACGGTCGCTGCCCAATCTCAAGCTGGTACAACTTGACTCGCTGTCATCGGAACTCGAGCAGAGTCTGCATTGCCAACCGCTTCGCTGCTTTCCTAATTTTAACCATCCGGTTTAGTAGATCCCTTCCTCCCACAACAAAGGTGTTTTAAATCACCGCTACGATCCAAAAGCGAGCATCTCGTTCTGAGCTTAAACCTAAACTCCCTCGGACAAGAGGGAGTTCTCCCTTTCTCCCTGCTCGCTACCACAATTCTTAAAAAAAACAACCAAACAATAAAACCCCAGGGAAAAAAACAAAGGGACGATCTCTACTACAGAAGTTAAACTCAATCCTAAATATAGTAAGTCAAATCCTTGGTTTTCAACCATTTTTGGACTTGGAAAACTGAGAAACTTCTACGATTAACGCAGCAACTCCTACGCAGAAACATAATGTATCTTCTAAATTACCTGTCACACGGAACCATGGTGATCTTTGGCCTTTACACTGGTAAGGATCATTCCAGAGTAACAGTAACTCCTGCACGTGAAATGGAAACTACCTCCGGGCAGAACTATACCAGACTTCCCGACAGAGCCACAGGCCAGGCGAGCGGCACCCGGTTACGCTCCCGAACGTTCCCAAGTTCCAACAAGAGAACAGACCCACCGAGGAGGAAGAACTGGAGGTAGGGATCATTTCACCACACGCAGCCAAGCCACACGACATTAAAGGCAGAAAATTAGACAGCTTGGCAGTCAAAATAAAAAGAAGGAATGAGAGAGTGTACGCACAGGAACAAATCCTTCCAGCCTTCCTCTGAACTTCCTCCATCTACACGGGTCACCGTTCTCATCAGCCCTCACCTACGGGCTGATGTGCGGGAGATTAAATTTACAAGAAAATGGTGCTTCTCACCTTTGAACTTACTACTTTTAAAGTGAAGTAGTCACAAAAGAGGTGCCTGTAGAGATGCTGACTTGAATTTGGACTACAGTTTCTCATCCATTAGGGAAGACTCAAAAAGCAAGGAAGCGTCCAACTCTGCACGTGTTTCCTACCGAGTTCTTAGCAGTAGCTTCCCAAACTCCCGAACCAAACATTTCTCAGGAAAATCACAACAGTCCACCGAGGAGAAACTGTCACCCCAAATCACTAAATTATTTTGTAATGGCAATCAGCATCACAACGTAAGAAAACCTGGCCCGGTACACACTTTACCTTGAGGAAAATCCCCCTGGGGGTAATCAAAACGATGAGGATAAGGAGGCCTTTCAAAGGGATGGCGAGGTGGAAAATCATCCTGCATGAAGCGAGGTGGAAAGCGGTTGAAATTATGCGGATGCGGGGGCTGGTTGAATTGGGGATGTTGCTGATGTGGAGGAAATGGGCCTCTGAAGTGAGGTGGCCGCTGCATTCGAAATGGAGGTTCCCTCTGACCCCCACCCCATGGAGGCTGTTCGTGCTGGTTGTTCCACGGTGCTTCAAACTGGTTGTTCCAAGAAGGATCGGGCTGGTTGTTCCAAGGTGTCTCTCGCTGATTGTTCCAGCCTTGATCTCTCTGTTCGTTCCACATTCCTTCGTGGTTATTATTCCAGGGAGGACAATGAGGTGGTCCCTGGTGGGGAAGTACAGGAGGCTGGTCGTTAGGTTACAAAAATAAAGAACATGTTAACATACCTTCTTAAGGAAATACAGCCGATAGGCAACGTGCGCAAGCGAAAGAACATTTCAAATACAGAGGCTGAACGACTGCGACTTCCAAAAAAAGACAGGAAAAGACCAAACCGTTACTGAACCAAACAGCTCTCGTTCGTTGGAATAGCGCAACCGTTAACAAACTGAAACACGATTAATATTTTGCCTTTAACCGCGCTCAGAACGACAAAGCCTGGCACCGAAATCCGTATTTCTAACTTCCACGGCTTTTCACTGCGCTTCCACAACCGAGACGGTCATTCTCAACCTCCGCAACCAAGGCAGTCATTCCGAACTGCCGCACCTATTTTCGGAACCGTTTCTTACCTGTTGTTGACCCCATGGCGCTACAGGGTGAGGCTGGTCAAACCAGGGTGGTTTATTTGGGGGAATCTGATCATGAGATCCAGGCCCGCGTGGTCCACCTGAGGCAGGATCCTGCACTCCAGACCCGGTTCCGTCGTACTCTGTAGAACCGGCCATAGGCAGCTGAGATTTACCATCATCTGGAACAATTTAGAGACTATTGTCAGCATCAAAGTCACGTGCGGTTAATAAAACATCGGCACACCAGGCTCCAGATGAATTTCTTCTGCAGAAATCTATTACCGGGAGAGAGGATTTCTAACCCATTTAACACCGATCTCTTCAGTTCTTTTTATACTCAAGCATCAGCCTGCACCCGCTGCAAGGCTCTGAACAGATTCAAGCTTTTGCCCGAACCAAACCAGCAGCGCATTGTGCCTCACCGGTAAAAAAGGAGAAAAAAAAAAAAAAGTAAAAAAAAAAAGTCGTAACATTGTCACCCACTGATTTTTGCACAGGTCCCAGGTCAGCTCAGTACCTGCTTGCGTGACCGGAGCAGACGGTGGAGCTGAGGCTGGGGCTGCTGTGGGGGCTTGAGGCGGGGGTGTTGATTTCACCTCGTTTTCTAGTGGGGGTATTTGGATCTGCTGTTGCTGCTGCTGCTGTGTTAAACTGTTCACAAACTCTTCATGTTGAGTTTTCAGGTTCTGGATCTGCTGTTGGAAAGCCACTTGCACAGGCTGTACAACTGTTGCATATTCAGTGATCAAATTTGCCTGATAAAAGAAGTGAAGGAGAACAAGTGAGTGCTGTGCCTATAATACCTACCCTATCTGCTTGTTCGGAAGTCCCTATATCGCTCTTCACCCTCTCTCCCAAAAAACGCACGAGGATGCAGGATAACGCTGGCAGAACCACCCGGTCTCATTATGAACCTTTGTGGAGATTTCCAAAATATTCTCTGCAGGCTGCAACCCACCATCCTTAGTACTGTCTTTCCAATACGGCTCAAAACAACAGCGTTCATTATTAATAAAAAAAGGAAAGGTTCTTGCTGCCACAACAATTTTTACATTCAATGTATCCAATTTAAAGCCACGGTTGCTTGTCTCCTTTTGACCGAACGCTCCCTGCTATAGAAGACGCTGCCAAATATGTACGGGACCGTATCGGCCTGTATCCTGCATCTAGGACCGTATCAGCAGCTGGATTATTGAATGTTTGCAATAACAAGGTTATATTTTACATTACTTTTTGTAATCCTTTGTACATTTGCGGGGGGGGGGGGGGGGGGG
>VXBT01007844.1:7202-31503 GCA_013400235.1 Oriolus oriolus
GGTGGATTGTTCCGAGCCTTCGCCGGGACGCGAGGTCGAGCTGCTCGCAGCTGCGGCGATGTTCCGCCGTGCGCGGTGCCCGCGGGCGGGCGCGGCTGGTGCCCGAGCAAAGCCTTTGCGTGCGCTGTCATTCGCCTTCCAAAGCCCCAAAAGGCGGAGCGGGGGTTGAGTAGGGCTGTGTTGTGATTTTGTTGTTGTTGTTGTTTTAAAATATATGTTTGTTTTCGTTTTTTTTTTAATTCATTATTTTGCCATAAAAGATATTATTTTTTTCCCCCCAGTTCTTGCCCCAGTGTAGATAAGGTATTTGGTCTTCATCATAAAGGTGCTTGCCTTTCTCATCCAGAGCAAAAGAAGTTTTTAACTTAGTTGCTCTTCACTTTTTTAACAGCCAAAAATGTAAAGGAGATGAAAGATTTTGTAGTGGTAAAATTCTGAGAAACAAACTTTCAGAGCAGTTCTTGGTAGTGTTTTGTTGGGGCACTGCTGTGCACAGCTTAGAGATGTGCCAGGCTCTACAATCCTTCTTCATTTTTATAGACTTAACTCCTGCCTCTGTATCTGAGCCTATACAAAAATAAGTGTAGTTCTTCTCATAAATCTTATAAGGCACACAGATGTGACTGAAAACCTAACAGATGTTTTCTTTTACAGAAGTAATTTTCCCTTTACTGCACATTGTGGAAATAGGATTTCAGGGGGCATTTTACTAAGAGGGATTTTTCCACATAAGTGAAAATTGAACTGTATTCTGCGAATCCGGTATGAAAATTTGACAGGACAAAATCTGGTGGAAATATTAGACTATTTAATTGCTTTTATTTTACCACAATGGTATTTGAATATTGACTGAAACAAAGAAAGTGATTATGCAGGTGCATCTTGATAATAGTCTACCAGGCAACTCATCTGGCCTTCTCGCAAACTTGCAAATTAGACATTTATGCCAAAGTTTTACAAACCTTTCAAAAACCTACAGATTTTCCTACTAATTAGTTGAGTTGTATCTTTCAGTTGTATCTTGTCTTCATTAAGACAAGCAGTTATGGCCAAACTACATTAACAGTTAAAAGAGGGTTATCAGGTGGAATAGTTGCCCTTCTCAGTGGAAGCTGCTGCTTTGATTATCAGAATTGTGTTTAATGACTTTTGGTATCTAAAATTTTTTTCAGGCTCTTAGTGTACAGTTCGTTGCACAGTTCCATCTACCCATGAAAGTGGAATACCAGTTACAAAAGTGTCATTAAACACGTAGAATATCCCCTTGCTTTGTTAGTTATAGCAATTTGGTGGATGGCCAAAACTGAGGAATGATGAAGCGCCACAGAGAGCACTGGAGCCTGCATTTGAATGCATTTGTAGAACCAAAAGGTTCTGGTCCATTCCTTTGCTACCTTGTCAGTAAACTGTACAACTGTGTTGCGTGAACTCTTTAAAGAGTTTGCTGTTGCTCTGGTCCCATGGCTGCACAGACCCCAGACTAGGGAGTAGTAAATGCTAAAAGCCATTAAAAATTTTCCAATTAGAAAGCTACTGTCTGTCAAAATGGGTGTTAAAAGGCAGCAAGTGAGGTAAGACAGGTGTCCCACAATGTTATCAATCATATTTTGTTTCAGTAACTGTAGTAATACATTTGGTTTTATTTCTGTCTTTCAGTAATGTATAACCCACATTTCACATTTTAATGCTTCTAAACTCTAGAGACTCATTTTATTTTTAGTTGAAATGAAAATGCTATATTAAGAATGTTAATGCAGGAATACATAAAGAATGTATTTTGCCAACCTCAAGAGCAGGCTTCTGTCAGAAGAGGCATTTTTTCCTAGATTTTTTTCTGTGTTTCAGAACTCAAGACTATTCTTAAAAGGCTAAGTGTGATCCTTTTTTGGAGACTCGTAAATTCCCTTTCAAGGACCACAAAATGGCTGTGCCTTTAACAAATTAATTTGGATATATTTTGGTATTTCAATAGCTCTGAATGGGTTTTTTTTTGTAAAGAATAAGATTTAAGTTTCTTTTTATCTCAGATTGTTGAAAAGAGTGATAGTTTAGAAGGTGGTTAGCTGCATTTCTTCTGTTCACTTGCTTCAAGAGTAGCTAATGTCTGGTGAAGTAATCAACACTGCTGCAGACTGCTTCATGATAAATGTCATAGGCAAAGGTTTATTTCACCTCTCAGTTTGAATACAGTTAGAAGGCAGTAAACTAAAGTGCTTGTGAAGCTATGAGCTGAGGGTTCTGCTTTGTTGCCTCCCTGTTCCCCATGCTCTAGATGTTCAGGAGACCCTAGTGGAAAAAACTAAAGGTCATGTCAAAACCCTTGGCTGTAAAGTTAAATCTCTGACTTTGGGAATGTAGTATTTATTATGCACGTATTTTCATCTTGCTGGTTTTTTTCCCTTTCATTCATTTTATTCAGGGTCTTTTAGTCAGGTCTAGAGAAAGGATCTGCACTTAAAGGAATTGTTCTGTACCACGTTTGATGTGGTGACTGTGCAGTGTAGTTCCTGGTGCTGGGGAAGCTGTGAGCGAGCCTTCACTGTACTAACAAAATGTAGCTCAGATGGAATCTATACATTCAGGAACAGAGTTTAGTTCAGTTGCTGTGCTTTTATAGTGGGAGCTGTGTTATTAGTAGACACTGTCTTGTCTGTGAGAACCATACTGAAATCTCACTGGTTTTGAAGAGTATTAAGATCTGAGAAATATAAGCAGAGTATTTGCATGACCAAAAATAATAAAATGGTGGTAATGGTTAGTGTTACACAGTCAAGAAGCAGAAGAGAGCTCAGTAGAAGACTTGTTGATCTGCATATGCTGCTAGACTTTTACAAGACATTTTGCTAAGACAAGCATGTTGGATTTTAAAGCATTACAAATGATGCTCTGGGGATTCCTGCCTGCCTTCCAGTGGCTTCTGGGTGAGATGCACCCTTGCTTTCCTGTTGTTTTGGTTGATCACAAATAGAGATTTAATGTGCCTGTCTTGATATAGTGGTAACGAGACTAATTCTCAGTGTTCCATAGACACGAGTGTTAATGTTACCATCACCAAAAAGAAACGTAATTAAAAAGGAAGAATTGAATTCCAAGGCACCTGTGAAGCATCATCGACGGTTTATTTACATAGTATGATATTTTTGACAGTCGGTTGCTTTACAGTTTATGAAACAGCAGGTCTGCGGCGCAGAGGTGTGGTCTGAAAGGAGAGTGTAGGAAATGGAACATGAGCAAAGACCTCATGTTTTGTTACCCTTGAATTGATACATGGGAGTGTGAAATTCCTCTTTCACACCACTGCTCACATTTTGCACCTGTCTTTAAGGCACAGTTTGTCGCATGAACTGTGATCTGGTGCAGCTTAGTGAGCCATGGTGGCTCGTTGGAGCAGCCACAAAGCATGGAGTTCAGTGAAGTTCGTACAAGTGACAGCTGGATCACAGAGCAGTGTCAAAGCCAGAGTCCTGTCTTCACCTTCTCTGTCTCTTTCTCCCACAGTGATATGCTTTATTTACAGGGAAGAGGAGAGAGTTAAACTGCCGGTTGTGAGCTGGGTTGCTGTAGGATCAGGAAGTGTCCTTCTGTGCTTAGGAAAATGCTGATGATAGACAGTAGGTGCTAGGTGCAGCCAGCAGTAGTCACAGTGTTGGCTGGAGGGTCACCTTGTCAGCTGGTAGAAATGCCTTTCTGCTGAGACTTAAATGATGCTTACCCTTACCTAATTTCTTTGGTGTCTACAGAGTAAAATTCTTTGATAACTGACATCTTAAAATGCAGTTAAGTCAATAATGGATGTTTTTATTTTCCATTGGTTTATTTTCTTATTGTGGTCCTTCTAACATAACCTGATAATTGGGGAACCCATGCTGTAAAATGCTAAAAATTGTTATGTTGAAAAAATTTGAATATATGACAGTCCCATAATTGACAACCAGTAAATAAAATATTGGGTGAAGAATATTGGAATTATATATTCCGGTTGTGCATTGGAATGTCTTGCATCTTTGATAAAACCTAAGTTGCATGTTGCTGTTCCTCTTATTAGCTTGAGCTGGTTAGGCACTGGCAATAGCATTTGTCGCTAGGTTTAAGGGGATATTGTAGATTTAAAAAAATGTCTACTTAACTAAAATGATGGTCAAGATTTTTTGATTATTTTGTGTATTTGCCTCTGCCTGACTGAAACCTCTGCTGCAAGTCTCTCCAGTTTGTACCACATCACAGTATATATTTCCATTAAATTAACTGCTAAACTGAATGCTGAAAAGGGTTTTTTTTTGTGTGTGTATAGATGAGTTTTGCTACTGCTGCCATTGGCAATGCGGGCAATGCCTGAAACCAGACCTGTTTGTCTGTTAGATGCCCATTGTGCTGGTTTCTGTGTCAGAAGCACAGATGTCAGAGGAAGGGATCAGGTGTTGCTCTGTGAAATTATGTGCATTCATGATGCTGGGAGCTTGACCCTCCCCTTGCTGTGTGGAGTAGCACTGGAGAGGATTTGTCTGTGTGGCACCTTGTGTGCACTGGGGGCCCTGCTTTTTGTGGACCTGGGCAGTTCTTTGCTGTACAGAGGAGGTGAGTGGTGAGCAGTAAGCTGCATGTGATGGTGCCTCTTTCAGTCCTTGATCTGAAATGGAGGTTGCACAAGCGCTGCACTGTAGCCAGAGCTGAGTATTTCCTCCCTACGTGCATCCTCTTCTTCCTGCCTCTCCCAGCCACTTCCAGCAGCCAGGCTGAGCTAGTGTAAGCCCCAGACTTAAGAGGAAAGATGTGACCCTTTCATGTGAAATTTTTTCTGAACAACCAGGACTCTTCAGAATGTGAGAAAAGCAAAAGAAGCTGCTTAGTGTGTGTTGACATTTATTGATTCTTCTGCAGAAAGCAACTAGTACCATTAGGTACCCCTTTGTATTCAGAAAACACCATTATAAGCTGGTTTGTCAGGAGAGTACACAGGGAAAGTACTGATAGAGTTTCAGCATGATTCTAGACTGTGCTGTGTGAAAAGCATTGATTGGTTCTGATGAGCTAAATCTTCAGGTTGTTTATCCACTCAGGATTCATGTTGAGCTAGGTACTTAGTATTTCCGATTGCTCAGGCTCCCACGGGATCCACAGTGTGACACAAGCAAAGGACGAAGGGAACAGAAGCCAGGATAGCACCATCTCTCCAGTGAGTTTTATCTGCCAATACAAAAGAAGTTTGTTATACTGGTGATGCAATTTTTATCCTTCAAAGGAAGAGCTGAGTTATGTCTTCTTGCTCACACTTTCTGTAGAATAAGTAGACTAGACTGGATACCTGCCTTTCTCAGCCTTGCAGAGGAGGAAGATGTTGAGATACATCTCTTGAGGCTTTGGAGGTCATGATAATCATTTGACAAGAGTAACCAAGAGTAGTTCTTGCTCTCTTGGCATGGCATAGTAATTTGAATGTGCTCATATTTTCTTGCAGTGGAGAGGGTGGAGTTTAGTTTGGTTGTGTTCCTTTAAAGAGTGAGAACCATTGTACATGGAGGGGTTTTATACATAGGAATAGAGCAGTGGTGTCAGATGGCTGACTGATGTGTTGCTCATTTCAACCAGCCACGAAGTGGTGCTCAGTTCAGAGGAGCAGCAGTAATTGTGAGGTCTGGGATAGATATTAATATGTGTCATCTCTTCTGTAAGTTAACACTTGTGAAAGGCTCTACCTTAAACTACTCCTTGTGGAACTAATGTTACTGTTTCTTAACTTCTCTTGTAACCCTGTTTTCTTCTGTAGCAACAGGCCTCTGCTTCCCATGCTGCTGCTCTTCAGGTTGGGTTGAGGATGTTGTTGCTGGAAACTGCAGAGCTTTTTCTGCCGAAGTGAGATGTCTTGCAGTGAGTTGGAGGATACCTTCTTCATATACAGAAAATAAGAAACCCCTCTGTCTGAATCTTGCTGCTGACTAGACTGCCTGGATTAGTGTTTGCCTTGATATCTTTTTCTTACAATATGAGAGGTCTGGATTTTTTTGGCTGAACCTTCGCATCCAGTGATTTTGTAAATGATTTTGCCTAGTTCTAGAACTGCAAGAATGTGTGGACTTGTGAATGTACCTGAATTGATGGGCACCAGGAGATGAGGATTAACAAATTTGTGGTTTTAAAGGAGTATATGCTGGGATGGTGGGTGGGTCATTTTTTGGTTTCAATTGAAGCCATGTATTTAATTTCTGCCTTTGTAGGCAGAGAACTTCTCAAATCCTATCTGACTCATACAAGGATGTACCTATGCATTAACATGCAATGAGCTGCACAACTGTGTTATTCTTGGAAACTGTTCAACCATAAAAACAAAGCCACATCTGAGCTGAGACAGCCCTCTCTTAAGATAGACTTTTTTTATAGCCTGTTTCAGCAAGTTGAAGAAGACTTGTGCATAGCTGTTGAGCCCACCTTGCTGCTGGAAAGATGTGGACTTGCTTCTGGTATGCTTTTCTCTTTTGGAAGGAATACTACTTTTACACTATGAATTTGGAGGGTGTAGTGAATCTGAAATATAATGATAGAAATCAGAGTTGCTATGATGACTGTCTTTATATTAGTTCTGGTGATGACTTGTCTCAGTAGTTTGCTGTTTATGGTAGTTAAGACAACCTGCCTTGGGGAGACCTTCTATGAAGTTGCTGAAAAAAAAATCAGCACCAGATACTTGGGATATTGGTGTGGAGTAAAAGTTGCTACAATGCAGGTCAAGTTCAATTTTTTGCTTCTAGAGATAAATGCTGAATTTCCCACTACTTAATTTGCTGCAGCTAGGAGTGTCTCAGCAGCTGGGCTCAGCCTGACCTGTTTTGTTTACTGTTTCTGTTGTCTGAAATGTGTGCAGCATGTTAACTAATACCAGCCATGCCTCCTCTAGCCTTACATAGGCATCATTACACCAGTGTTTTCTCATGCTGGGGAGATTTGGGGTAACTGGATAGCTGATAAGCTTTATATCCTTTCTTCCCCCCGTAATTCTGGAAGATGTTGACCTAGTTTGCAGACATGAATCACACATAATGATATCAATGCCTCCTGATGGGTGTGTAATAATTCCACTGGTTTATTCTGTTTGTAGATGCTGTGACAATGGAGTTAAGCTGCTCTGAAGTACCTCTTTATGTAAGTACTACAACACTAGGCTTCTGCCAGGAGAGTTGCTTTCTTTTGGGTAACAGCTCATTCAAAAGCAGGGTGAATGAAACTAAAAGCCATTCTCTGGTTTTCTGAGGCTGGAGGCTGTTGAATGTTGCTGTCTGATGAGGCATGTGTGGAGGTGATAGTTTTCAGAAGGGCAACTCAGACCTCTGAAGGAAGTTTGAAATTATTTCCCCTTTATGATCATTATTTTGTTCTCCTTCAATATTCTCAACTGCAGAGCTGCTGCCTGTGAAGAGACACCACTCACTCACTTTCCCACAATTTTGGTTGTTTTTTGCTTACTGAATTCCAAACTACCATTCTCTCAGTTTCCACAAAGCAGGAAATTGTGTGTTATGTAAAAAAATAAGTTGAATTTTGTAATCAAATGGATTTTTTTCCCTGCAGAACCTGAAATAATTGCTTAAAATAGATGAACTCAAAGTTCAAAAACAGGTAGTAACGTGAGTGAGGACATACATTAGATAAACTTAATTTATTTCATGCCTTCAAGGGAATGTGATTGTGATTATTAAAACTTGGGAACTCCAGTTGTTATTATTAAAAAACCATAATTGTATTTTTTTTACCTGTTCTGCTTTGAAATGAGGGTAGCAGGGGTACATGGATGGTGTCTAGGGGGAAGGTGGGAGGACACTGAATCGTTTTCAAAAGGGTGGTAAAAGATGAAACAAAGAAACAAAACAATTATCTCCTTATTGTTGTGATATGGGGATGGAAATGGAGTAATACAAATAAATTGTATCCTGGAGTACTGAATGAGCATATGACTGGTAATGCACCAGCATGAGTTTTCATTGTATTTGGCAGCTTCAGAGTTAAATCCTCAGGCAAAAATTAGATGCAGTATCTTTAAAGACATCAGGAGAAAAGTATTTTTGAGGCCTACTGATGTGATGTTTATTGTGCGGTGCAAGGCTTTAAAAACAAATTTTTACAGAAAAAGTGATCAGGGACTTGTTGATATTTGATCTGACTGATCTGGTATCTTCCCATAAGGTAACTGACCACTTTGCAAGGGGCGGTGTAGTGGTTTTAATACAAGCTGTTGAAAATGAAACATTTGATATTGTGTCTCACAGGAAGTGCTTATGGAAGAAAAAGAAGGGGAAGATTAATATAAAGAGATAAAGATATATGGGTACTGCAAGAGCTGTTAGGGTAGAAAGATATTACAAGTGATAGTCCTTAAGTGTCATATTAAGTCTAGTTCTGTTTAATATTTCGATTATAACCCTAAGAACCAGATGTAGGCTTGCAAAATCTGTGTAAATTTGTTGACATCATAGTTTTGGGAGAAGCTGGTTAGTATTGAGAAGAGTTCAGTAATTATGTGGGAAGATTGAATTTTCCCACCTTTTATTTATACCAGTAGAGAGTGGAAAGAATGGCACAAAACTGTGCATTTGGAGACTAATAATGATACATCTCTTGTGAACTAGGGACTCACCAGGGGGAAGATGGGACAATGTGATTTTAGTTGAGAACATTTACCCCAAGCTTTGCACAAGTGAGAGTGAGTCTGTACCAGATCTAAGCTTTGCTGGTTGTGGTCCTGTGCTTTGTTAATTTTCCAGTTGTGGTCTTCAGCCTCTCACCAACCCAGGTAGATAAATTCCAGAGGGGGCTCCTAACTTTCTAGAAACCCAGTGAGAGTATTTTGGATTGTCGCCAACTCATTTTCTTATCAGGGCAGCAGATGGAGATGGTGTCTTTCTTCTAGTTAGTGGAGAAACGTGGGCTACCAGGGACTTGCAGTGGGAGTGCCTGGGGTGAGTTTCCCAGAACCTGGGATTGTAGTAACTTTTTAACAGCCTCCTATACTTATTTCTCTGTGTGTGTGTGAGAAAGATTGAAGGTTTTCTCTCAACCCCCATCTGAAACTTGGAGAAATCTTAGCAGATCTTATACTGAGCATTTGAGGTTGATGTAGTTATTCTAATGAGTTGAAAGTATTGCAGCTTCGCAATCTTGCCCGTCACAATATTGTTCATAATCTGAGTGCCTTTTCAGTGTGTTTGGGAAGATCAAAGAGTTCTGTTCGTCCTGAAAAAGTCCTTGAGTCAGGGCATTTATCTTCTATTAGTTAGATCCAATTATTTCATCAGTTCTGGAAACTCCTTCCAACTGCTTCTGCTTTATTTGCGTGACTTTGCTGGAAAACACAATCAAATCAGCATTTAAATTAAACATGATAGCCCTTTCTGATTATTCAGTTCCTCAGACAGTTTTCATTAAAGAGTTTTCTGGCAAGCTGAGCTTGTCTAAATGCTGTTCCATCTCCTTCACTAAACACTTCTTTCATCTCTCATAAGCAGGGATAGAGAAAACATCTCCGGGAACATGACAAATACTTGCACTGTAGTGAATTTAGGTATTTCTCTGATGTATTCCAGTCCCTTCTAAAGGGCCACAGTGGAACTGCAGAATACCATGTCATGGCAATTGCAAACTGTTCTCATGCAACTTCAAAGATGTCAGCGTATGGTTCTAACACATTATTTTCCACAAGAAAAGTGGAAGAGATCAAAAGATAGGAAGTAATCCCTTCTTTCCAGCCTCTGTGAAAGCATACGCTTTATTCCTTGAGAGAGGGAGAAATCTGCTGTATGCTGGGTCCAAAATTAGGATGCTTTTCACACTCTATGTAAACGTGCTTAGCATCTATACCCAGTGGATCTTATCCTCTTCTTCATTCTAAGAATGCCTGTTTTGAGAGGCTTGTATTTCATGTCAGATCATCTGAGAATAATTGCAGGTTTGTGTTTATAACACACATTTTTAAAGATTATATGCAAGGTACTTTGGTGACTCACTGTATGTGAGGAGCTGTTAACACAGCTGGAGGATGTGTCCATACTGCACTGCTACTTCAAACTGTCACACTTCAGCAGTACTGAATTTCTTGACAAATCTAAAATAGTATGTATATCTTGTTGGCGGGGTGATGACTGTTCTTTTTTAGTTACATAAGAGGCAATGCTTTCCACAAGCTCAAGGATCTTGCTGATTTAACATAATTTTTGTGAAATATCATTTAAAAAGACTCTATGTAATTATAATTAGTCCATTTTGAAAATGCATTATTTAATACCCTTCTTCTGTATGTAATTTTTGTGGCAGCAGTACATTAAAATCTAATTACAACACACATGAATGCCATGATATAAAAAATAAATGGCAATGAAACAGAAAATCAAATATTTGAAGCACATCTCCTCAGTTAACTTGAGGAGCCTGTTTCTGGTTTCTAGACAGCAAATTACTGTTAACTGCTCTATTAAATTACTCTTTATAAGCCAGTTTAGTTTTCAGGATTGACTAGCCAAGAATAAACTCAAACTTCATGGACATCTCTTCTTTTGATGCTAATAATACATCATTTAAGTATATAGAACTTGAATGTATAGCCCTCCTAAATGATGCTTTTTTAAAACTGACACAAATAAAATTATATTTAGCCAATTCTTTCTGTAAGACGAGCAGCAAACTGAGTTTTTAATTTCATTGTGTACTAAAGACAGTATATGGAATAAGACCTCACTATCTTCAGGCAGACACTGGTCTCATTGTATATGGAAAAAAGACTATTCATGAAAGATGGATGATAAAAGCAAAATATTTGATGAAGCACTCTTCAGATATTAAAGAATTTATGTATGGCTGTTGTTCCTCCTATTATAAGCAGTTTTTAGGGTGGAGAAACAAATCTCCATAATGGAAAATCATTCTTTCTTATTTAATGGTAGGTAACTGTTTTTTGTTTGTTTTAAAGAAATGTTATTGATATCAACTTTGATACTGGCAAAGAAATACCTTGCTGCCGTGGGGCAAACATACTGTGGAAGTAGTGAGCTCTGAAGAGCAGTAAATAAGTGTTCTCAGAAGTTTGTAAATTATTCTCTGCTGGGAGCCTTATGAATGTTTCCCATGGGAGCCAGAGAGATAAATAAAGAAATGCTGAGCCACAGAGTATATGCCCAGCAGTTTCTTGTAGGCACCAAAGGGTTTTCATCTCCCCAGGAGATGCTGCTAAAGGTTATGTGTCTGTCTTTCCAAAGGAGGTTTTGGGTGTTAATTGTCTGGGAAGAGACAGAAACACAGGCTCCTAGCTTCAAGACTCAAGATCTCCTGGAAAATAAAACTTCCACTTGCTCCACTTGCTGCAAGGTGCTAACTGTTCTCAAAATGCACTTTCCTAAGGTATCACATGCTCCTACGTACAACCACTGGAGCTGGCTAAAAGTCCTCAAGCTCTAAGCTTAATTAACTCCTCTTGTGCTCTGTTTTACAATGTCTCCGTCTTAAGGTGTCTCTGCACAGATGTTTTCACCTGGGGACAGTTTTGTTTCTGACACTGTTACAGCTTCCTTGGTGAAGCAGAGGTGCCAAGGAGAGGGAGGTGCTTAATGCCGATGTATGGAAGTATTCCTGCAGTGAGGTTTCGGAGGGTTTCTCTGGCTGGGTTGGGAAGGACAGAGAGCAGGATGTGGCACCAGGCTGCTTGTAGCCACAGCATCTGAGGGCCTGGAGACTCTCACACTTGGGATAAGCTCAGTGATGGTCTTTGCCTGGGCTGGGCCTGCAAAGTGCCCAACAAGATTCCAGCATGCTTTTGTGTGATTTGAGTAGGAAGTGGCAGTAGGACTTATGTATTGATTGTGAGTAGCTGATTGTCTCCCTCGCCAAGCTGTTTGCCTTCCTAGTTCCTCCATATTGTACTTACAGTTGATGTGCGAAGAGGGGTGGAAAGGGATTATTTTCCATGGTTGGATACAGCTTTTGTATTTGCTGCTCTTGCCAGGTATTCAGTGTCTTCTTTGTGGAAAAAAAGACAGTTTCTAGCCTCTCTTGTCCATTCCATGCTTTCTTGTTCTTTGGTGTTGCAGTGGGGCTGGCCGTAATTCTGGGCCTGTCTGTGTATTCAGCAAGGCTGAAATGACTGCCTTACTTAAACTTCAAAACACAAAAAAGAAACGTGGTTTAAAGTGTAAATGTGTGTTGGCCTTTCAGCGTGCCTTTGCTAAGGCACAGAGCTGTGTTGGCCTGATCCAGCTCTGGCTGGAGTCAGGAGTACTTTGTTGTTGTCTGCTGTGGGAGCCTGGTCAGGTCTGTCATGGGAAGCCTGCGTGGGGATGCACAAAAGAGTGTGCACAGGCTGGCCTCTGGATGCAGACTTGCTGCCAGAGAGACTGAGGAAATACGTCTGAAAGAATGTGACCAATTTTAAAAGATATGAAAGCAAAGAATGGGTGCTTCAAAGCATGTCCATCAGCAGGCAGATACTTTTTGTTCCCATAATACATTATTTTTTCCTTTGTTTTCCCCTCAGTCCTTAAATTGAGATTTTTCTGGGCAGGGACTTCGTGCTTACATGAGAATAATAATTAGTCTGATTTGTATATTTAAATCAAGTCAACTGAAGGAGATTACTCCTTTTCTTTTAGTCAGCAGTTGCATGTCAGAAGGGATGTTAATTTTCTTATTGCAGAAATTTTCTGACCTATGTTAACAGCTCATTCTGAAGCTTTTTAATTCCTCTGTATTACTTCATGCATGAACATAAGTTGTTTTGTCACTGACAGCAAAACACTGAATGATATTTTCAATGATAGACCAGCAAGAACATTAATGTATGTTCTGGCACTGGGCTTGAAAACTTTTTTCTTTTTCCTCTGCCTTCTCTCCTCTCCTTTCTGCTAAAAGCATTCCAGATATTTTTATTTCTATCCAATGGTTCCAGAATTAAAAGATATCCCATTTATTTATTTATTACTTATTCATTACTTTGCCATATGGGACTCTGAAAATTTTTCTTCACCTTTCTGTTGTCTGGGTTTTGATAATGAGCTAAACACAGCTTTGAGACAGGTGGTGGCAAGGTAAGGAAAATAGGGTCAGTTTGATGTAAAGTGCTGATTTGCTGTAGACTTGCTCTGTGGTTCAGATTATTTAAAAACACTGGTAGATTAATTCTGCACGAGTGGTCAGTTCCATGACTGTCTCTCATACTGCTGCTGACATAGACCAGGCACAAAAAGCACAAAGCCAGCATAAGCTCCGTATCATGTGCTCTCACGAACTCAGCAAAAATGAGATTGTGTCCCCAGGTCTGGCATGGGTCAGGTTAGTGTGGCTGGATGTTGCTTATGGTGATGTGGAGGTGGTGCTGCTGCCAGCTGTATCTTAAATTGAGCAAAGGGCTGGTTGAGAGGGTTAAATGGAAGAAACAGGACTGAGGAGGACAATTTTTTGTGGTAAGATAATGCCATAGAAAATAAGAACCTGGAAAGCATCTGGCATATTACATGTGCACTGGATGAAAAGCATCGTCTGTCTAATATATGTTTGTTTTTAAAGTGGGTAATATTAGAGGCAACTTAACAGTGCACAGTAGCGTAGAGACTTGCAGACATATGTATGTCATGACCTGTTACTGGATTTCTTCTTTTTAGAGGAAATATATTTAGTTTTGCAGTAAATGAGAAGTATTTTAAAGGCCTGAGGGTTTTTTGTTTCTTTGTTGTTGTTGTTGTTGTTTTGTTGGTTAGGGTTTCTGTTGTTGTTTTGTTGTTGTTTTTTAAATTTGTTGGATTCTAATTCCTTTTCCTGGAGGCAAATCTTGCAGTTCTCAACAAAAAAACTTGTTTTTCTATCTGTGTCTCTGAAGAGAGTGAACCTATCTTGAAGCTAGTGAGGAGGTAGAAGGTGTAACTCATTTTGAGACATCAGCTTTGGATAAAAGCCGGCGTCTGCAATTTCAGAAACTCCCAATACAGCAGATGTATTTCAGTTTGTCACTGAAGGGGGAGTATTGCAATAAGCTTGACTGAAAAACCACAAGGTTTAAGGATGGTCTCCTATTAAACCCTAACAACATAAACCACAATCCTTCATCTCTCTTCCCCTTATCAAGGGGAAGGCCAAGGACTTGTTAAGCCATTAAAGAAGCACAAAGTGTGTACCAGGTGCAGAAAGTGGGAGAGGCCAGACAGGGATTGTTTGGGTGGGAGGAAGCTCACAGGGCTATGTGTTAGGGAGCTATGTGAGTGGTATTTTCAATCAGGGTGGGGAAAATCCATCTCTGACAAGTAAACTTGGGCAGCTTTGATCCTGCTGTGAGGCAGGGGAGTCAGCTATCTAACTTGTCAGGATCTCCTCCATCCTTCTTTGCTTGGAGTGTACTTTTGTCATCAGTTTGGATGTAACAGAGTGCTTAATATTTTTCCGATTTATATGGGCTACTTAGTCAAAAAGGTGGGTGTAGCTTCTACCAGTACTTACTTTTTCTTTTAAAAAAGCACTGCATCTAAACCAAAGTGAGGAACTTCCTGCTTTTTCGCATTGAAAGAGGGAAGCTTATCTGTCTTCATTAGGAAATTTCTCTGTTAGTGCTTTTCTGTTCAAGATAGTGCTGGGAACTGGCTAGAGGCATCCTTCAGATTTTATTTTGGTGGTCACTGAATACTTTTTTTTCTCACTTTTTTGACAAGAACAGAGTGCTGCCTCAACTGCTAGTCAGTGGACTTCCTGTGTGCTGTGTTGCCTTAGGCACCTGTGGGGGTTATGCTTCTTACTTGTGCCTGGAGGTGTCCGTGCAAATGGATCCTCTGCACTGCTCAGAAACCTGCCACATGCTTAGCAAGTACCTACAGGTAGTTGGTGCATAAAGCTGATGTGGTTTGGAGAATCTGCCGTGTTGCATTTCCCACACATTGGCAGTGTCTTGCCCACAGGTTCAGGGGCTGAAGACCAGTCTTGAGCAAATAAGTGAGGTTCTCAGGGTGCTGGTGGAGTTTTGCAGTATAAATCAGCAGAGAACTGGCTCTTCTTGAAGTGACTCTGTGTGCATACCTAATTTTTATAAAAGTGTATGCATGGGCTTTTGGACAATATGTAATATTAAATATAACCCTATCAACACATACCTTGTCTCCAAGTTTGTATGTGGAATTATGCTTATTGCATTACTCTGGATAGAAAAAAAATCATCATACTCAGTTGCTTCTTCCCTTAAGTTATTAAATGGGGGAAAAGCCACCCTGGCTTTGTTTTGGATGTTTTTAGTTACACAGTTAGAAAGTTAATGCTTCTAGAAATGTTCAGCTTTTATCTCTTATTTTGTTTTTCAATTTGTAGCTTCTTTCCTTCCCTGCATGGAGTTGCTGTTTCATTGTGTGCTGAATTGCGTTGCATTCAATTCAGCTGGTGCGCATGCTTTCTTAAGCAAGTCCATAACTGCGTTTACTGCAATCTGTAGAAAAGATGTGTCTGGTGGATGGTATAAAAACATCACAGAACATTGGAAAGGCATGTTTATAACTTTCTTCTTGTTATTAATGATTTGAATATGATTGATTTGTGTTCATTTAGAATTTCCCTACCGCTATTTTAGCATCTTTCGTGAAGAAGTGTTCACAGTTGCAGCTGAGTTGCAGAAGGGTCATTAAAACTTTATGGCTGCTACTGTTCTTGTCCAAGCACAAGTAAAATATAAACATTTTCTGAAGTGAGTCTTCTCAACAGTGAAAAAATATTTATGTGAAATTGCAGTGGCCAGTAGCAGCTGACAATAGAGGAAAATATTCCCATTATTGCTGGCAATACTTGGGGATTTGCATTTACTTCAATGTGTTGGGACTTGCATTTTGGAAACAAACAAGCCATTGTTTTACCCCAGGACATAAATATTTTTATTAGAGAATATAATTACTAAGCTGTTATTTCTTTGTCGTGTTATATGTAGAGATTATACCCTTGAAAGCCTTGGATAAAACATTACTTCTCGAGCTATTATGCCACATGCATAGTTTGGTATTTTAGTGTACTTTAGAATGTGTTATTTTTATGGTAAAAGGCTGCTGGGAAAGTAGATTTATCCTGTGTATGCAAGGATAGAGAGCAACTGTTGAAATTTAAGTGTTAGCCAGCATGGTGGCCTGGATCTGGAAGTCCACTGAAGACTTTTTTGTGTTGCACCTGTTTTGCTGGGGCAGGTTCCTGGTGAGGAAGATGGTGTTTCTAAATGGTTTCAAAGTGGAAGAAGCTCAGTTCAGGTTAATGGCCAGTTATTTATTAAGGCATGGAGTGTCTTGCAGCAGACTAAGGATGAGGCACCGTGGAAGTGCCATGGTCAGACCTTAAGCTCCTCCTGCCTGACTGGGTGCTGCCATGTTTCAGCTGTGAGGGATTGCTACCCACCTTTCCCTCTTCTCCTCACAAAGAGCCTGCCTCAGTCCCTTGCTGGGATGCAGAACAGGGTCAGAAGAGTGTCTGGAGGTGACACTTCTCTCCCAAGAAGAGAGGAGAGCTCTTCTCCCAAGTCTGGCCTTTGCTGCTCCGTACCTAGGACATGGGGTTCAGGGGACTCTGCTGCTGCAAGCCTGACATGGCTCTCAGGTGCCGTAGACAAACCAGGTGAAAATGAATGTCTGAAAAACCTGTTTGGTGACACTGAAAGAGTGCATAGACCTATAAATCTTGCTAAAAACACAAACCTTGCTAGTCCCCTCCCTGGTGCTAGTGCCAGGACAATGTTTTCCCTGGTGATAAAAGGTAGGGTTTACTTTATGGATCCCAGAGAGGTAAAAGCTAACACTTTCTCAGCCACAGGTTTAATGCGTTCAGAGTTGAGTCTGTTGTCTCTCTTAAGGTCCCCTTAACTGCAGTGTCTTCTCCTCAATTCCCCTGTATGCTTTTCTGGTTTTTATTTCAGGGATTACAGTGACTATCTTGGCTCTCATTAAATCAATGTCAAAACTCCTCTTGGCTGCAATGGGCCGAGGGCTTTTCCCATGTTCTTTTTCTTCTGTTTTCTGGTATCTTTTTGCAGTCAAAGATGTTGATGTGGTTGCCTGAAGTTCTCTGCTGTTACAGGCCTGGATGGTGTTTGAGAGGTCTCCAGTTTCCATGTGTTCCTGTGGTGGTTCTGTAGAGATGGATACCTTTTTTTAGCCATGCAGGTGTAAATCTAAGTAAGATAATGGATGGTTGGTCTCAGCAAGTGCCCTTCAACTTTAAAATTCCCTTCCTCTACAAGTCCATCAGAATCAACAGAGTGTGAGCTTGAGGCAAGGACCTTCCCCAGCATCTACCTGAGAAACCAGCTGTGGCCAGGGACTGTGTTTATTTGCTGAGATGGTGAAGTGGCACATCCTTCCCCTTGCTTTAAGTGGGGACTGAACTGTCTGAGATTCATGTGGACCCTGAAAGCATACTTAAGCATACCTACACATAGAAATCAAGCTCTTAACTCTCTGTTATATTTTCCCAAGTTTGTGAGGATATAGATAATCTTACTAAGGCAACTGAAGTGTTGGGTGAGAGGTTGGACTATTGTTAAATGAATGAACCTGTGAAAATGGTGTCAAAGACATCTAGCAACTGGATTGTCAAGAATCTGGCCCTTCTGGATCCATACTTTCACAGCTGCCTTGTATTCAGTGTACTTGGCCACTTTTCCAAAGATGAGGCGCCCGTGCGACTTACCTTATTTGGGTTCTGGTATCTAGAAGACAAGCTTAAATTTTATCTTTAGAAGTATAGAAGAAACATGTTAGTTGAGATGCGTTTCCAGCTTCAGAGTCTGGAACAAACTCAGACTAAACATCACTCTGTGGGAGGACAGTGTTCTCATTTCAGGTAGCATGTATATTGTAATCTGTTTCTGTTGGTTTTGCTCTTTTGTACCGATACGTGAGCTAGGGCTTAATTACCTACTTTTACATGCTGGTAACTGTAATTTTAGTTTCTTTGTGCTTTAGTAATAAGTCAGTGCCTGAGTTTTTTGGCAGACTTGAGAAGGTGCTTTGGTCATGCCTTGCAGAATGGGTTGTGAAGCAGTGGAGAAGCCCTTCTCCCACATGTGGTGAGAGTGATGCTGTGCAAATTACTTCCGTGTGTGTGAATTTCTCATTGAACTCCTGGAAAAGTGTTTCACTGTTGTTTATGTAGACCATTTAATTGTTGTAATAGTTAAGTGAATATACTTTGATTGAAAACCTGGATTGAGCACTCTGGCTCTGCCAGGGAGCAGTGCTTTTACAAAAGAGGTGTCATCTTCCAAAAAACTGCAGGAAAGCCTTGTGAAGCAGAAAGACATTTCTTTGGTGGAGGACTACATTACTGTGTCTCATTGCAGGATCCAGTCCACTTCCCTTCCGCTTGAGTGCCTTGCTAGGAAAGGAGGAGGAAGATGGGACCTGGAATTGCTCCCACTCCTGTGACTCTGAGTTAATTTGTCTGTGGAGGAAAGATCTGTTCAGGTAGTTCCTGCTGCAGCCTGCTCCTGGGGCTGGACTGACCTTACCTGAGGGACCCAGGATGTAAATGCTTATGCAGGGATTTGGTGTAAAAACTTGCATTACTTTCTCAAAGTATTTTTCTATGTAGGAGTTTTCTAGGATAGACTGCAAGTGATCTTTGTTTGTAGGAAAAAAATATGCTTAAACAGTTCCTGTAATATATTTGGCTTCACACACAGACAATTTGAAAGTAAACTGATACATATTTCAGTAGCAGCAGCAGCAGCAAGAAGAAATATCTTTGAATGGAGCAACAAGAAACAAGAATATCTGAAGACAGGTTGTAATGTGCTGGAGACAATGATAAGAGCTTGCGTGAAATAACTGTTTCTGATGCCAGGTGTGATAACCATACATTATCAAAAATAATATTCCACTATTACTTTCTGTGTTATCTCTGAATCATCTACTATAATACAGGGTTTAAGCCCCTTTTTGGATCATGTGAGATTTTCCAATTGAATCACTTAATTGTTTGTCCAGATACAAGCTTGCTGCCAATTTGCCTTCATTTTGTAAAATCTTTGCTTAAATGACCATGACTTTGATTTTCTGGAGTGTCGTAAGGAGTGAGCTTTATAAAACTTGGTTTTTATTATGTACACATGAGCTTTCCACTTTCTTTTTCCCTCTAGACAAGGATTTGTGAAATTCTCCCTTGTGCCCATATATTATGTAATGTAATTAGTTTAAGATGTTTTTCTGTCCTTAGTGAACCCAAGTTAACATTTATAAAAAGGAGCAGTATGGCTACAATTTGCCTTGAATTATATTTGCCCCCAACATCATCTAATTAAGTGAGAGATGTTTCCACAGGCTAACTCCCTTGTTTCATGTAGTTAGGGCAAAGAAAGCATGAAAGCTGTCTGGCTGTATGTTCTCTCTGACTCAGGGGTCTAGAGGGCATAGAGACGGTTTGAGAGCTGTGGCTCCAGGTGCCCATGTGGAAGAAATTCTGCTGTGCTCCTGTGCACCAGGCAGCTGTCAGCTAAGAACCCACTGGAGCAGACTGTGGAGGGTCTTCAGAGACTTACCCTATTCCTATCTCCCCAAAATAGCCATCCACGTTATTACTCAACAGACCAAAAGGGTTATTCACAACTACAATAAATTTTTTTTAAAAAGATTGTTTTAATGACAACAGTAAAAGCAGCAACTGCAATAATAATAATACATTCTGGTTATAGTAGTGCAAAACCCAAAGGGAAATAGGAGAAAACACTTGGCAGTTATAACGCTTCAGGCTACTAAAAAGAGGTGCGTTACCAGTTTTTGGGGATGACAGACATGCTTGCTCTTGATACTGAGCTCTTACTGTTGTTTATACCTGTCCTTGTGGGAACAGTCCTATCTGAGGAAGATTCTGTGCTTGAAATCAACCTTTGCCTCTTCACCCCAGTTCATTAGACCCTCCTGCATTGAAGAGGAAAACAAATGCAGGATTCGCATTGTTATGAGTGACGAGAAAGATGTCCTTGGGGAGGGCAGGCCAAGAGATGATGTTGTTGTGGGTGGCAAGAGTCACACTGCAGTGAAGTGTTTGCCATATAATGAACGGCGTAAGGACAGTCAGAGGCATAAGTGTGGTTTTCAGCCACAGAATTTTCTGCGCTACTGTGTTGTGCTTTGTTTTTTTCCAGGACTTGTTTATGGAGCTAGTGGAGTCAGTGCTGTGGTAACTGTTTTGAATAGAGCAGGGCAGGCATCTTTGGAAATACGGCTGAGATATTCTTCCGTAGCATGTTTTCCAGAACACCATTTCTGCCAGATGTTGGGGCAGTTCTGCCTTATTTAGAACAACTGTGGCAGTCAGGAACTGTGGTGTAGCACGCCGTCCTCCTCCTCAAGGAAATGCAGCTTGATCTAAATTTCCGCCCTCAGACTTGTCAGACATTTGTTATTGTTTGCCGCTTCTTAGATCCCTTTCCTGTTCTTTTTTGAAGCTATTGTATGACAGGTTTTTCTTGGCTGGTTGCTTTCTATTTACTATAAAGAAACCCATAGACAGATATCTGGGAACTAGTGTTCTTTGAAATCATTTGTAGAATTGCATTGGTGCTTCTTTTTGAAAACTAAGTCTAAGATAATTTAAATCACTTCTGAATTTTTAATTTTTTGAAACGAAACTTGCTTTTGTAAACAGCAAAATATTTGGGTTCAGGTTATTCTGATCCGTTTTAAATAAAAAGTCAGTTATATTTGTGGGGGTAGGATGAAAGGAATTGCTTGGAAGACATTATTTAATAGACAGTTTTTAAAATCAGCTTTGCTTTTGCAGGCATAAAAACAGTCTTATTTTCTAAGTGGAAGTAGAAAACTGAAGATTTGTCATTGTGTCACACTATCTCTGTAGAGTTATAAAAGTTATAATAAACTTGGACCTGAATAACACATCACTGGGTTTGTTGAGGATGAGAAATTTACTGAACGTTTCTGAATGCACTTTAATTTTTTCAGGGACAGGTGACTGTACATGCAAAATTTGACAAAGGCATTTACCTCCCAGAGGATGCTGAGTTTTACTTTGTTTATGATGGATCCCTGAAGAGACACATAATAGTTGCTGAGCGAGTTAGTGATAACACTCTTCAGTCCATAGTTCCATAGCTCCTTAATTCATGTCTATATTTTTCCACTCTTTGCTCTACCCCAACCCCATTTCAAAGCTGGGCATAACTGGACAGCTTGGTATGACTGTTTTATGTCTCTGTAATGGAGAAAATGTAAGGATTTCAATGATGGCCTTTAGGATCCAGGCTGAGTTTGACTGAGCACAGGTGATCCTGCCTTTTGTAGCAATCTGTGCCAACACAGTATTGGATGTAGCCAGCTTTACCAGACTTGCAGCATTGGGTGTGCATTAAAGTGCAGTCTTCAGGGCTGGTATAATTTTTAATTTGAGTTGATTCTATGCCACAACTGTTTGCCTCTGGTCAACCTAACACCTGCAAAAGTCCTGTTTTTTATGAGCCTTCCCTTGGTGCAGGTGTCAGCCTGGCTTGCAAGGCCCTCCTGCTTGTGATGCTTGGAGCTCTGCTGGAGCCGCAGGTGGTACGGAGATGTCTGGGGGACAATTCGAGGGTGCCTCACTGCAAACAGGGGACATATGTGCTGCTTCCCAGCTGGCTCTCTGCCTTTGGCTTGTCTCCCTCTTGGTTGTAACATAAACCCTGCTCATCACCTTTGTTGTGTGCTTTGTGACCTTTCCATTTGTGTGAGTAGGAGGCTATGGACGTGGTGTACCTGTGCAATAGGATCTCCTTGTTTTCTCTTGTGTTCTAAAGGGGATTTAGAGGCTGAAAATAAGGGCAGAGTATAAAAAAGGAAAGTTCATTGCTGTTACATAGTGGGTCCTTTGAACCCGTAAATGCTAAATGATTGTCATGAATTACAACTGGAGAAAACGCAATGCTAGGATTGTTCCAAGTCAGTTTTAATTTTTTTTTTAAGATCTCAGCATACTCTGTGACACTGTTAAATGGTTGCTTCTGGGCTAGGAACAAAACCAGAAGGCTATGGGCACGACAGAAGCCATGAACAGATGAAAATAAAATGTGAGGCTAAACTATATCCCTGCTGATGTTAGTGTTATTTTATGGTAGCCAAATTAGACAAAAAGGAACACAGAGCACTTTAAAAACAGCTACAGTTGTGGTAAGTGCATGCTTCCTTCTGTAGTTATTAGATTGCACATGTACTTGTAGCTCTTCAGAGTATGCTGGAAAATTTTAATTTATGCCCTTAGTACATAGTGGTTAACTCTACAGTGAGAGGTACAGCTTGCACCTCTTTCAGATGTATGACATCCACCCTGCCTTAGATGTCAGAGGAGTAGGAAGGAAAGACAAAGTGCTGAAGAGGTTAAAGAGGTAAACTCCCTTGGACTTTGAGGGTCCCAGCTGTAAGTTACAGAGTTGATACAACATTTAATCACGTTTGCCAAGAGCCTGTGCATTAGTTAAAAGCTTTTGGGTTTTGGCCTGGGTAAATACAAAATCTGTTTTAATAAATAGAGGTATTACTGAGAATTCAAGAGCATCTAATTTTTCTTAATGCTTATCCAAGAATCCTCAATTCTTTCCCCTGTGGTTAAAGAACCCTCACCTAAAAAGACTGGTTCTAGAATTAATTAAGTTGGTGTAATTGGGAGGGCTATCAATTCAAGTCTAGTTGAATCCAAATTCATCTATAGAAACGATTGGTGGATGTCCTATGACAAATAAATATAATGAAAAGGAAGAACAAAATAATTCTGAATGAGCAACCACAGGCCTTAGAGGTGGATGAGAATGAAAAATAACGAATGTATTTTCTGAACATAGACTATGTTAGTAATTGGTTTATGTTACAATTACAGGCCATGGATACCAAGAAGCAGTTTCTGTGTCTGGGTTAATGTACACAGTGGGTTTCTCACCTGTGGTCCTCGGCAGCTGTCCCGTCACTTAGAGAGAAAATCTGCTGAGCAAGTTGTGTCGCTTTCTGGTTGATCACACAGAATGTGTCACTGCCACTAGTCACAAGCTGTTGTTGGATAAGTTTGGGCTAAGGATGAAAGATCTGCAATCACTGGATAATGACTTGATGGCCAGTGCTTATGAAAAGTTGCCTTCAACCTGGAACATCCTTGGAAGCTGCCCAGAAGGCGGTAGTTTTATTTGAAGTTAGAAAGCTTTCAACAGTGGTTTGGTGCACAGCTCAGAGCAGAGTATCTCACTGTTTTATCCAGTTTCTCAACTTTTGTGCTTTAGTTTGTAGTTAATATGAAAAACTGTTCAAGTGCGAGAGGGGTAATCAGAGATTTGGTTTGTGCCCAGAGAGTTAAAAGGGATAATGATGTTTATGGTAACTCTGCCTCCCTAGAAGGTTTTTCTGCCTTGACTCACTGTGAATGCAGTTCTTTATTTGTAAATAGAGTTGTCTGTTTAAAAAAAGCAAGAACTGTACCATGAAGCTTTGCAGCCATGAATCTAACCAAGTGAGATATTTTATCTCCAGAGAAAAGGGTAGTCAAAGAAGGATATGTTACTGTAGGCATTCTGATGTGCAGAGTAAACATAATTTTTGTGACTGTTCTGTCAGTGTTTATCCTTTATTTATAACTATGGTCATTCTCTGTGGAAAATATTATTAAACAAGTTTCTTTGTGGCTTTTTTCAATTGTAGAGGAAGTGGAATGAAAATATGTGTGAAACTTTACATTAGGGTATGCTACTGAAAAACTTCATAGCAAAATCAGGTGAGTTTTTCCTAGTTTCAGGTTTCATTGCAAACAAAAAACTTAGGGTTTGCTGAAGGGTATATTTTTTTGCAGACTCAGCTGATTTATAGCTGAGGCGGGGAACTGTGTTATGTTTGATGGCTTCTGTTGTGGTTTGGCACAGCGTGGTTTTGGGTAGCAGGGGGCCTGCATATGAGAAGCTGCTGGAAGCTTCCCACCATGTCCGGCAGAGCCAGTGGCTGATGGCTCTGAAGATGGACATGCTGCTGGCCAGAGCTGGGCCAGTGAGAGAGGCTGGTAACGCCTCTGTGATGACATCTTTAACAAGAAAATAAAAACAAAGTCACAGGGGTTTTTTGCTTCTAGTCAGAGAAGAGGAGGAGGTGAGAATATGTGAGGGAACAACGTGGCGGGACCAAGGTCAGTGGAGAAGGAGGGGGAGGAGGTGCTCCAGCGGGCTGTGGTGCAGACCGTGGTGAAGCAGCTGTATCCCTGCAGCCCCTGGGGCCACGGGGAAAGCAGAGATCCACCCGCAGCCCGTGGGGGAGGTGCCCATGCCGGAGCGGGTGGATGCCTGGAGGAGGCTGTGATCCAGTGGGAGACC
>VXBT01007844.1:31555-78944 GCA_013400235.1 Oriolus oriolus
GGCTGCTGCTCGTGAGAGTGGAGCCACGGCAGGAAGTTCACAGAGAACTGTCTCCCGTGGGAGGGACCCCACGGACTCACAGGGAAGGACTCTTCTCCTGGAGCGGCTGAAGAAAATCTTGTGATGGACTGACCAAAACCCCCCTGCCCTGCCTCCCTGCATTGTCGGTGGGAAGGAGGGAGGGCCTGGGGGGCAGAAGGTGTTTTAAGGCCTTATTTTACTTCTCAATGCCCTTCTCTAATTCTGTTAGTAATAAATTTCACTTAGCAGTCAAGGTTGAGCCTGTTTTGCCCTTGAAATATTTTCTCCTGCTCTCCTTATCTCACTCATGAAGTCTCCGTTAACCCTTTCTCCTCTGCTCCCTCCGTTTGCCCAGCTGGAGTAGGGGAGGGTGAGTGAGCGACTCTCGTGGGTGCCTGGCGTTGGGCCAGCGTCAAACCATGACAGCTTCACATGTTTTTCATTGAAAATTTGGTAGTTTTGGCTGTTTTCCTTTTAGTACTTTAAACTGCTTAAAATCAGAAGACAGGCAGTTTCCATGTGAGCCAAACTGAAAGAGATTCATGCAAGCTTTTGGGAAGTAAAAGTACATCACTTAAGCCCATTTCTTTGGGTAAAGGCTTTTTTCACGTCTTAAATCTTTCTAATTCTTAGTGACAGATAACTTAAAATCTGAAGAATGTTTTTTGTCTGTGTGTTATAAACAGCCCCTTTAGCAGATGTGAAAAGAAATACCTAGTCTCATTCAAATATTGGCTAGACAGGAGAGGGAAAAAAGAGCCCGTTACTTGTTTCATTTTGGTGTGTAGCTAGCCAGCTGGGTGCCTGCTTGCTTGAAATATGGGGAAAAGTTACCCTGGGTGTGTTGAGGGTCCAGAGAGTCAGAGATCATGTCAGCTGGTATCAGAGGAAGCTCTGCCAGGACAACTGCTATCCACAGGGCAAAATTCTTTAATTTTTAGTTGTGCTAATTGTTAATTTTCAGGTATACTGCAACATTTATATGGAAAAAGAGTATGTTGCCCTTGCAAGACTTTTATAGATCTTGTATTTTTGGTTCTATGTATTTTTCATATTTTGTTCACTTTACATAAACAAAATTTCAACACAGCAGAAAAGCTGAGATGTGTGCTGCCATTGCCATACAGAGTCTCTGTGAACGTTTGAAGTGTTACACAAGCATGTCTTCAGCACACTACGGTGGGGTTGCCTCGTGGGCACTGTTGCACTTGCAAAGTGACATCTGCCTTTGTACAACAGATGCTGCTCTTAAATGAAGCCAGGGCCTTTTGCCTTGTTTCTGAATAAACAGAAGGAATTCCTGGGGCCGGGTAGCAACGCTCATTTACAGTGGGATCTGTCAGTGCACTCCTGCTTGGGCAGTACTTGGGGCCACCCTCGATGAGTGGGGGGCTCCTGAAAGCTTTCTGGACAACTTTTCATTCAGCCCAAGGGAGGTTAGTCCTTCCATTTGTCTCTTTCTGAGGTCCAGGCTTGGGCTGGCCCTGATAGCTATTTTCTCTCCTCTAGGTAGTTTGTATGATTTTTTTTTTAATTTCTGTATCCTTTCTCCTTTCTGGAAGTGTAGTTTTGATCCTCTCTCCTGACTATGAGAAGCACTGGCTGGAGTTGCTTCCTTGTGCTGTCCCCATCATTGTGGTTTTTTCCCCAAAGCCAGGGAAGCCAAAGCTGGGGGTTGCCTGTGGCTGAGGGAGCCCTGTGCACGCAGGGGAAGGAGAGGGAGGGAGAGGGGGGTGGACTGGGACAGGAGAGCCTCAGATCTCTTGGCACATGAGAAGAGGAGGAGAAGGTCCTGAATCTTCAACTGTGAAGTGAGAAAGCGTTGTCTGTGTGCTCTTCTGCATGGTCTAAAAGATTGAAATGGGTGAGAAACAGAATGTAGAAATTTATGAGTATTTAGAAAGAGAATGGGAGCTTCTTTCTCTGCCTGCTGTCCCTACAACTTCCTGTATCAAAGTTCGGAGGTGTCTTGAAACTTGACGTTGTCAGGATGTTCTTTTTAAGATGTATGTTGTGAAAGATGGGTGCTATCATCCATCACTACTTAGAATGTTATGCTTGTGCAATTCTGTCAGTTTTCAGAGCTGCTGGGCTATTTTTATTGGAAAAAACCACGTTTGAGTGGCATGTTGCTGGGAAAAATTATTGCACCATGTGGTGTTTTTTGACATCATTCATTTTTATGGGGATTTAGAAATGTAGGGGTCGATGGAAAGAAAGAAGAACTCTTTATTCATAGAAGTTTTGGTATTCAGGATAACATATAAAAAGGATTGGATAAAGAGAGACAAGAGATTGTCTAGGGAGCATTGCAAATTCAGGAATTTAGTGTAGTTGCACAGGTCAGGAGTTATTGGCCGCATTATAAAGAGTTCAGCAAAAGAAACAAGAAGCATGAACCTTTTGGTAATCCTCACTTGTAATAGATGCCTGTGTGACAACTCTGACAGGAGCTGCTCACTCTCACAGAGTGGTCAGATGTTGAAATCAGCAGCTTGCTGCTAGAGAAAAGTGGGGACTCAACAAAGGTGCTGTGCTGAGACATTTATTTGTTGGTGGGTTTCAGGAAAGGGGAAGGAGGGTTAGGGAGGAGGGAAAGAGAGAAGCATATCTTGTTTGTTGCACCTTGATAAAGGTTGTCTTCCTTCTGAACTGGGTTATTCAATCTGTGGAGATAATCAGTATTAAAGAATAAGCTAAATAAATTGTCAGTGCTGCCAAAAAAAGAGAAGAGAATCTTCCCACTGTTTTTTGTTTACCAAAAAAAGAAAAAAAAAAAGGGAAAAGATGTGAAGAAGGGAGGAAATAAAAACTAAAAAAAGAGAAAAAGAGAGAAGGAAGAAATGAATCTGAATGAGAAAAATTCTTCCAAGTAATTCTTTCTTAGCACCATCAGGTTATGGCAGCCTTCCAGTACTGGCAGTCCCAAGAACCATCAGACATAGGTTCAGCATCTTCCCCACAACTTTTTTATCCTTGACACGCTCAGGTTTACATTTCTCAGCCATCAGGGGGCAAATGGGAGCACCGGAGGGCACTTTGCAAGCAGTGCACTTTATTGACAAGAAGCAGAGGGCATCTCAGTTTCTGGTTGTTTTAGGGGCACTGCCAAGAGAGTGAGTTCACGTTGTCTGGGATAATTAACTGTGCCAGTAATCAAACAAGAACAGCTGCTGACAGCTTTGCCACTATTTACAGTTATTTTTGAGAGGAAGGCTGCTCTTTTAGGTTTTGGCTGTTAACAGCAGCAATGACATTACAACCTGAATTAAGAAAACTAATTGTGGGTCATAGAGAAGGGAACAGTATTTAGTTCCCTTTTGTGAACAAGGAGATTTTTCATTTTATTTCATAAATGCATGGTAATTGTTTTCTAGGGATAGGTCTTGTGGAATGAACTGAGCTACCCAACCTTGCTGCTTTATAGTCTGCCTTTAGGGGACACTTTTCCTTCTTCTGTGGCACTTTTTACTTTATAGCCCTTGCCCTACCATTTTCTTTGTAGTTTATGTTACTCTTTCGCCTGGTATTACACTCATTCCTTCTAAAGTGCACAAGCTCAAACCTGACTGATTCATGTCAGGGTTTTGACATAAATTAAAGAAAATTCTGTCTGTGTCTTCTCTTCAGTTGGAATTTTAGATTACTTTTTTCCCATGGAAGGAAATGGAGGGGAGTGCAAGGTGCCTGTTCTCCTTCACAGGATTAGAAAAACACTGGGAGTAGTGGATAACTGTGCCTAGGTCTGGTGAGGTTTGTGAGGAGAGGTAATCGTATTTTGGTCAGAGAGTTCAGGGAGTTAGAGAAACAGATAAATCTTTGTCCCAGCAGGAGTTTGTCCTTTTGGAAGCTGTGTCTGGCAGAGGGGAGAGGATGCTAGCCTGTGCATTGCAAAGGAGATGAATGTATTCCAGTGCCTGCTGCTGACCCAGAAACCTGCATGGGGCAAGATATTGTCAAGCACTCTTCAACATGTGGGTTGCCAGCAAGTGTATGATTCTCATCTCCTGGTCAGTGGTAATAAGAGCAGAGAGGAGGCATTTGAGATCCCTTTGATCATGAAGGGACTTTTTGGGAAAAGCATGGAGCACTTGGAGATATGCAGAGTGACAGGAGAGCGAGTACTGTAAGAGATACAGGAGGTGAAGTTTCCTGTTGGAGACTGTGTGTAAGTAGTGGGGCTCAGGAGTCACTCTGCTGCTGTAGAGACCAGATACAAAGCTGTGGTCTGACCCAGACCTCAGCCTTCAGTTGGCACTGGCCTGGAGAGCTCTGCTGTTCTCCTGGCTGAAAGGGAGGAGAAGACCCACCTGGCACTGAGCTCTTGGGTGGTGCTCAAAAAACAGGTGTCTTACACCAGACACCTCAAGGGAATGTTTGGCTGCGGTACTAAAGGATGGGGAATATCCCTCCTGCTAATAGACACCATCTCCTGTAGTGTTTTGCATCATATTTGGGGTCACCCAATCAACTGCAGCTTCACCTGAGGTGTGAGTGTGGCGCCATGCGCAGCCTTTAATGCATGGGGCTGGTGGATGGGACCCTTTTCTAACCCTCCTGCTGTTAAAACTGCTGGGGCAGGACTCCCTTTGCAATGGACCTTTACCTTCCCTCGTGTCCTTTTCTTCTGTAGGATTGATGCCAGCCTCTGGGAGTTGGTTCATGTAGGTATGCTCTCAGGTGGTCTGTTGCATGCCTGACTTCATGCATTGCAGCCTGCTGTCCCTTCACAAAACCACTTGTGTGGGTTTTTGGAGCAGTGGAGTGCACTGAAGACAGCTTTATAAATAATCTCATACCTAATGGAAAAATGAAAAAATTAGCATTAATGTATAAAGTATGAGGCCAGGAAAAAATAGAATTTGTCAGCCAGTTTTGATGTCTCCCTCTGCTTTTCAAGTCCCAGATCTTGAGGTTTTTAGTCTCCTTCCAGGAAATGAATGAAATTCAGAGCCCAGAAAGGGCTTAGTCATTTCTGTCAGAGAGAAATATGTGGTTTTAGTTTATTTTTTTGAACACAGGAAGGGATTCAGGTGCAAGGAAGAACAAAAGGATTTTTTTAATGTTTAAAACAGACTGTTTGGCTCAGCTCTGGGTAACCCAAACAGAATGTTTTGGCTGGAGAACCGGGATGCGATGCAAAACAAAGTCTTGATGGTGCCTATAGTTTACAGCTCCACCTGCCTTGCAGTAGCTGACCCTGTCTGAATCAGCTAGCAGTGTGTCTTTCAAATTGTAGGAGCTGTTTGGTTTGTGCATTGATGGAAGATGGCATTTTATACCATTTAAATACGAACACGTTGAAGAAACCTTGTATTTTCATTTTTTCCTTATTTTGTTCCAGTTTGCCACAGAATGCAGTTGAATTATGTTGGGTTTTTTTCCACAATATGGGGGGGAGTGGTGGTGTATGTTTGTTTCTGGATGGTTTTCTTTCTGTTGTGTTTTTTTTTTTGTGGTTCCCCCCTCCCCGCCCTTATGCCACATTTGAATTCTTCCGCAAGGGAATGGGAAAATAAAGTGAAAAGTGTAGGAAAATGCCATTTGTTCTGTCACAGTGAGGAAGTATAAGAGAAGATGGTGAAAGAAGAGAACTGAAACTAGAAATTGTTCTTAAGTGAAAAAATTGTTCACCCTCTGTTGTTTCAAAACTTTACCATATTTTAATGAAAATCTTTTCTTTACAAGCAGGTCTGTTTAAAAAGTTTATTATCAGTCATCATGTCTTTTTGGTTTTTTTTTTTTTTTTTTGTTTGTTTGTTTTGTTTTTGCTGATTCTGGAATAGAACACCAGCAGATTTTGGATGTAAATGTCCCTGGAGACGGCCTGGTCCTACCCTCCACTTGGAGCAGGGCTAGCTTGAAAGTTGTATCAGGTTCCTAAGGATCAGGTTTTGGACACTTCCGTGGACAGACAGTTTGTAACCTCTCTGGGCCACCTGTCCCAGTGCTTCACCATCCTCGTGGTGAAAAATACAGATCCTTGTATGGAAAAGCATACTTACCTTTCCATTTATCCTTCTGAGCAGACAGTTCGAATTTCAAATTTTACTGTCATGAAGGTATTAGTAATTGCTTTATGTCATCAGGTTCTGTTCAGTCCCAGGCAAGCCATGTGGGACTAGTAAGAAGAGAGTAGCCCAGCAAATACATCATCTAGAGAGGTAGAGGATGAGAAGGAATGTGAGTGCTGTTTCTGATTTAAGTGCATCAGGGCTGAAAGCAGACAGTGAACCTGCTGGGAGGTTCAGCTGCCGTGTGCATTCAAGCTGGCCATGAACAAATTTAGCATAAGGTTAGATGAAGGTTGTTAGCTTAGGCAGATAAAGATCAGTGACTAGACTATTTGTGGTGAGATAGTAGAAGTTATTGTTTTAGATGGTGGTTTCAGAAGACAAAGATTAATTACTGTTATTTTTAAAACTCGTTTTTTTGTAGCAGACTTACAACGAAATGCATTGTTTCTGAGATTAGTCTGCCAGAAGAGTAACTTTGTTTGCTGCAGTGTCGGAGCAGAGAGAAGGCTATTCCTCCTCAGGGAAAGCTTCCTAAGGGCTCCCTATTTGCTGAGTGGGAAAGTCCTAATCTTATCATCCTCAGAGCAAGCTTATCTGGCTTTTTTTTGGCATTGTTACAGTATACATTGAAACCCAGTGGCCACAGGCCAATGTTCAGAGTAAAGTTTGCCATTTTGTTTCAATGCTTTTAGTCTGAGGATTGGGGTTGCATCTACTTGGATGTTTAGTGTGCTTAATATTGAGTGATGTATTTGTATGTGTTTTAATTAGATTAATTTGTCTGCTGTCTTGTTACTAAGACTGTATATAGAAAAAATGGTCTAGTTGGAAGCATCTGAAGAACACAGCTTGATGTCTTAAGTGGGACTTCATCAGAATTTCAGTATTTCAGATCAATGAGCAATTCTGAAAACCTTTTTTTTCCCTGTGACTGCATAATGTTCGTTCAGGGTCTGCATTTTAGGCTACGTAATTTCTTGGGTATTTAAACTTGAACTCCCTGGTGTACATATAAACACCTCAGACGAGGTGCTCTGCTGGGGTCCAGACTGGTGGCACAGCCTTGAGTCTGCTGAAGTCCTTGCCGGGGAGACTCTCTGAAGTACAGAAATAGCCCTGGGGCAAGTGCTATCTATGCAAAGCACAGATGATGTTATCAGTCTCTATTCAGAAATATAGATAGGGAGAGGGAAGGTACTGGCACGCATTTTCCTACTCTCTCTGAATTGCTAGGTCATTCTCTGAGCGAGTGAGAGATCCGGGCTTTGGGCATTGTTTTTCACTTCTGATGACAGTATAGTGAGAAAGGCATCCACGTCTAAACAGCAGAGACTTCTCCTAGCTGATTGTTGCATTATAGTCAGTCTGCTGTTTTGTTGGTCTTCTGCCCTGCATCCTCGGGATTTCCCTCTGCACCATGCCCTGTTTTCAATTACTCTGCAATGGAGGGAACAGTGTATGCTTCCACCAGATGAGTGATTGGAGGAAATTTTAAGCTGCGTGTGTTCAAATACCATCTGGCTGAGGGGGAAGTTGTACTGAGGTCTCTCATTTTTGAAGTGGCACATCAGCCACAGATTTTGGGAAGCCTTAACCTTGCTTATTTAAATGTTGCTCCATAGAAGAAGGTCTCAGATCCAGGCAGACCAAGGTGCTTGATGAGAAGTGCTTGACTGGGCTTTGTGAGTTGCAGTCACATTTTCGGGGCTGAGTTGTTCAAGGCCAGGTTAGATAGTGCTTTGAGAAACCTTCTCTGGTGGAAGCTGTCCCTGTCCATGGCAGGGTCTTTGGACTAGGTGGTCTTTGATGTTTCCTCCTGACCTAGGCCTTTCTGTGGGTCCATGTTGCTTATGGCTCCATTTAGCAAAGCAGTCTGCAAACGCTTGAGTTGGATTCAGTGGATATAAAGGTTGCATGTGCTTGAAAACTTTGAAACTTATGTGCTATTTTGTTCCATATATGTGTAAACACTATAGTTCATATTAATGTTGGTAACTGAAATGTAGAAATGATCATTGTTTCCAAAGACTGAAATGAGAAACACTTTGTAGACCTCGGAGGAAAAAAACCCGTAACTCATTACTTTCCTCTGTGGCCCTGGGTCCTACAGCAGATCCTGTGCCCAGGTGGACATATATTTGCCTAGAATCTGAAATGAGAAGATCAAGAAAAAGTTTTAAAGACTGATACCCAGGGAGAAAATGGTTGCATATGCATGCTAATGCACCAGGCCACATGTTGGCTAGCCATAAATAAGAGGAAGTTTGAACATGAATTTTTATTAAAAAAATAATGATATGACATTTTATATGTGTGTTCTACAAATGCTTAGGTACATATTATGTAAATGTTTGGTGATATTCTGGTTTAAATAATTCTCCCTGCATCTTGTTAATGTGTCTACTTCTGTTAGAACTGCAATGAAAAATAGTTTTCAGACACTACATGCAGGTTTCCTGGCTATTACAATGCTGTAATCTGTGGCCTGAAGCTCCCTTTTACTCTGATGCATTGAATTTCTTTCATTTATTGAAGGAAGAACGGCCTGGTTTTCTGGGTTTTGGCTGTCTAGAAGTTTTGATTCCACTTGAAATGGAAAGGTAAAAAGTCTGGAGGGGTTGCTACCAAATACTCAGATGAAAAACTGTATCATGAGCGGAGATCCTACAGTAATTTTCCCTGAGTAGTGGTAGAGAAAGTTCCTTACGTTCCTAGCAAGTAAAATGCTGGGGTTTGTTACTGATGATTTTGATTTGCTTGCTGTGTTCTTTTTAAGAGCCTGGACAAAAAGAAACTCTTCTCCACCTTGTGATGAAGTTGGGCTTGGTTAAGCTTTCCCAGTTCTTGGCAGCCCAGCCTGGAGGGTCATCAGCATTAGCATTACCTAATGAGGATGGAGCAACACCATTAGATTTGGCTCTACAAAATGGACACTCCAAACTTGTTGAGGTCTTTACAAAGTGAGTATTATGGTTTTCTCTTTTCTGTGATAATCTCTTGTCGTTTATGGGATGTGGGGAGTACTGATGTTTATCTGGAATTTTTGCCGGTATTATCATTTTAGGTGGTAAATTTGCATTTACAGTTAAAGGAAGTTTATTATTTGTGTCCTTCATTACATTTGAAGTCAATTAATAGCCAGTTAAATGATAGGGGACCAGCTGCACCATCAGGTGCCTCTCCCAGCACTATTATCAGCTGAATCCTGACACACTAAAAACAAGTAAAGACATTTCTTAAAATACATATAGAAAAAGAAATATCTATACATAAACAGAACCATTGGACCTGACTTCCACAAAACCTCAGCAGACTTTGTGACCCCTCCAAAGCTCAAGTTTGAACTAACAAATAAGGGAGAATCAGCAGCAAAGACACTGCTGCAGTTATGATTGTTCTGCCTGACAGCTGCCACACTGACAAATGACTTAAAGGACAAGTGCTTTCTGGCACCTTTCAGCTGTCTGGAGCCCTGTCTGTGCAGTCCTGAGAAGCTGGCTGGGGGGGTGTGTGTGTCTTGGGATACCAAATGGTAAGCATCAGACACCCCTTCTTACTCTTGGCTTTTCTTTGCAAATAGAAATATGCAAGAGTTGGGCTACATTTTTATTTTGGTATGTGGCTCTTTCAGTTCTGGCTCCATGCAGCCTGTAGTTTATGTGAGACTTATCGGTACTTCAGCTTGAAAAAAATACAACATGGGTACAGTACATTATGTTATGACTGTCTCATTTGTTTGTTATGTGCAAACAATACTGTATTCCCTTGAGATACTTTCTGTTTTTCACTCTTGTGGGATAACAAATCTGCGAGCTGCCAGTCATGTCCTACTGCTATATATGGCAACATTGACAGGAAAAGGTACTATTGCTCATTTACAGCAATAAGGAGAAATAGGTATTGTCATAGCTTGCTCTTTCTGGCTTCTTTTAGTAGTGACTAACCATCTAGAGCTGACATTGTTTTTTCCCAGTTGATAGCTAGAAGTAGCTGTGTGTTCTGAAGGCTGAAAAGAGTCACTGGTACGTATTTGTTTGCCCAGCTGTGTTTTGAGTGAATGTTTCAGGTTTTCTGCCTCTGGTGTTTGCAGTGGGTGAGTTGGGGTCCTGACGGGTTGTGCTGAAGGCGAGCAGGAAGCTCACTGTGGCTGTGCTTTCATTCTACCTGTGCAGAGAGCATCTGCTGTGGCTTAAAGAGTGTGTCATTCCAGCTTCCAGGGCAGTCAGTCGCTTGACATTTCGAGAGCAGAGATCAGTGAGGGTGCCTGCCTGCAGTTTGTTCATTCATTGGGAGCTCTGATGCTGACATTTAGCCATGCTGCACAGCACTTGGTGGCGTCAGACATTAAGCTCTTCAGAAAACACTTCTGAGACAGACCTCTTCTTTATCAGGTACCACAGATTTTCTTCGTAATTTCCAGCTGTAGACTTTTCAGGCTGGTTTTGTTTTTCTTGAGTAGCCTTTTAATTTAACCTCCTTGTGTCACTGATCACCAGCATAATTTCATGATTACTGTTGTGTGCTTCTACTTTGTGTAAGGGTAGCACATTGTATGTCTGAAGCTGAAGCATGTGAGGTGTTGAGAACTTTGTCAAAGCCTCCTTTGCCTCCCAAGTTGTTTTTTAATCATGATGGACTCTACAGGGAGTATCTTTCCGTGAAATCTCTGTGTCTTCAATTGCATTGCCATTGTTGTTCATTTTTGTACTTTGAAATATTTAATTTAATTCCATTCTTCCGGTAGTGTAATGCCGCGGAGCCTTTATCAAGAGCCGACCCTGGGCTGTTATTTACAGCAGAAATACAAAGTACAGACTTTTTCTACAGAGTTTAGTTTAGTTGGTCTTATATTAATGTAAAATGTTTGAAGCACTGTTGTAATATCTGTCAGGACATCTCTTGGTTTCAATAAAATAAAGACAATGCTTGAATGTTCTTTAATAGCAATGCAGGTGCTTACCTGTGCTTTTAGGCTGAGACTGTACAACATATGTAAAACTAGGGAGCTAAAAACACACTAAAAGTTGGCCTTTTTTCTGCTCTTTCAATTCAGGTTTTCTTTTCCATTCTTAGCTTCGAGTTTCCTCAGTTGTGCACTGATTTTCCTTACATTACCTTTACTGCAAGCTGCGTTTTTTTTTTAACTTAGGAAATGATTTATGTGTTATGTTTAACATAGAAACTTACGGTGTGGTGTATTGTATAGTCCTTATGTATAATCTCATGTAATGACATTGTCCAGATTTTGATTTGTTTCCATACAAGAAAGTTACTCTCTGTAGCTTGCAGAATCCCTGCAATTTGTGTGTGGCTTTTCCATTGAGACAACAATAAACTCAAAGAGAAAACCAAGACTATAATCAAGAATGCATTGTTATTTATATAATTGGCTTTTTCTTGCACTCACAACATCCTTGTTTTTCATTCAGTCTTTGAAATGGAGAGTGTGGCATGTTATGTATTCTCAAAGACAAAGACTCTTAAAGGCTGCAAAATTCTGCATTTGGTATTTTCTGGAAAAAGCCTCCTGCCCTGGATTTGTTGGTTCCTCTTTTGCCGTTCCTCTAGTTGTAGCAGACTAGGTTTTGTTGTGGGGACCTTATTCCCCACCTGCTGAGCATCAGTGTTGCAGCACTTTTAATGAAGTAGAAATAAACCAGAATAATTGGGAAGATCACGTGGTTTATTTTGTTATTTTCTTATACACAAGATGTTGTGTATGGCTATGTGTTATGTCCAAAAGGAAAGGCAAAATTAATTTTCCTTCTGTTGCAAACAAGAATTTTGAGGTCTTCAGTTGTATCCAAAGAACTGGGAGGCAATTAGAAATTTTTGGTGGGTATTAGAGATTTCACAGTACATAATCTTTTTAAAATAGAGGTAGAACTTATTGCTGGAGTATTCATTTCATCTACAGCAGACTTAGGCTGTACGTTTGGTATTTGAGACTGTATAAATGACCACGTTGCTATTTTATGCTTGAGTCAGAATGTCATGAACTGAAGAAAGGGAGCTTCTCTCAGTTACGATGGCATGTAGTGTTGGATTTGTGGATTTGTGTGAAATGATTGCCTCAGACAGCAGCACATCTACGCATGCAAGAAAAGCATAATCTTTCTCAAGTATATTCTTCATTCTCTCCTGTGTTGGTTCTTTCACTTCCTTTTCTATTCCTTAGAAGCCTAAAAAAGTAATGGAGAAGTTAAAACAAGCTGTCAGTAAGCTAAAGTCACTTGTATGGGAGCCATGCCTTAATTAAGCAGTTCAAAAAGTGGAAACCCACAGGTTTTGTGGGCACGTTAGGCAACAGAGATGGGGCAGATACCTGAAACTGCTGAGAAAGAATGTGGAATTGCTTAAATTCTGTGTGACCTCCTTGAGGCAGAGGTTGCTGTGTGGTAGTGGTGCCTGTGAGTGGGATGATGTGGTTGGTTCATTGTGCACCTGCAGTGGAGACCTAGACAGCAGAGAAGGTGATCCACGAGGCGGTCTCAGCTGCTGGAGGCAGCACAGCCAGTGCAGGGCAGAGGTCCTCTGTGAAAAGAAGAGAGATCTGGAGACTGATGGACACATTTGAAATGGTGTCAGAGTAACGAAAAAACCAAAAAGATCAATCCAGGATAATCATCTAAAATGGCTAAGATAGTTTATGATCATTTAAGTAGTTTTTTTGCTTATGGTGGACATATTTAGTAGTTACCAACTTTCTTTTCACTTTTTCTGCCTGATAGGTGTTGGAGTGGGAAACTGCCTAGCACAGCAAGAGATGAGCAAGAGAGATTATCATAGAAAACAGAAAACCATTATACTAGAGATAAATGCAACTAGCCCCACTGGGGTGGTTTTCAAATTAGTTTGGCTGCAGTATTCAGCCAAGGGTCACCCCTGGCCTTTTCTTTTGTGTTCAGGTTATCATGTCTTTTCTCTGTTTGCAGCTCTTGGTACATGGCAAATACACAGGCAGCCTTCTAGAGGGAAAGACTAGAAGCAACCAGAGTTGTAGATGAAAGGACACAAAAGAATCCATTCTTTCTGCCTCCCACTTTGTTTATCATCTCTGAGGGTAATTTCTAAAACAGGAGACTGTATCCCAGCCCCTTCTTCCTTTTGAGCAGTGTGTATCTGAGCAAGGGAGCAGCCTGGCCAGGGGCCACAGACAAGGGGAGTGTCTCCGGTCTTCCAGGCTGGGTTTATCATGTATTTAGTGTTTAGTCTTAGTTTCTCTTTGTATTACCTATCTGTCAAAATTGCTTGCTTTACAGGGATGCTTTTAACATAAACTATCCTTCTGAGCACAGCTGTTGTGCAAAGCTGTTGTGCTGCTTTTCTCATGGAGAAGAAGGTTGTAAGCAGTGAAGTGCAAATGGTAAATCTGATCCTTTAGATCTTTTGTGTATTGTAAGCAGGAGGTGATTTCTCTCTGTAGTTAAAAGTATTTTATCTGTTTCCCTCTTGAGGGATTACTGTCAGTTTCCTCTGGAAGGTAGCCATTAAAATATTCCTTGTGGAATCTCTCTCAGTCATTTTAGTATTGCTTATAACATAAATGTTTGCTAGTCTTTGATATTGCTCTTGACATGGGCATCAAAAACAGTTACTGTCATTTTAATTTTTTTTATGGAGTATTAATTCAAATCAAGTTGAGACAGTGGAAGGTCCAAAAATGCCCTACAGTACAACACTCTCTGTAGAAAGTACAGTTTTTTTATTCCATAATGTCGCAATCTTCAAAAGCTCTAGAAAGTTGGCACAGATTCATACACTATTTATTCAGGAAGATCATGTTTCATATGGTTTTAGAGACCTGTTAGAAAAGAACAGTGGAGTATGTAAGTCATACATCACAAGAGTTTTGTAAATCATTATACTCCCTAGAGAGTGTTAGTTTTCCAATGTCAGACTGAAATTGTTCACAAAATATTATGACATTTATAGTGACTGGAAAAGCCTTAACTGATTTCATTTTAAGAGCCAGAAAAATGTCAGGTGTTTCCAGGAGAGGGCAGTGTTTAACTGAATGAACACTCTTGCAAATTCCAGTGAAGCCAAGTAAGTTAATAAAGATAGGAGCAGAGTAATGATTTGTTTGGGTAGTTTTGGGATTCACCCTAGACTTCTCAATGTGGCAAAATCCTCATTTGTTTCCATCAGACATTCAGTATTTTGGTGAGCAGTTTATCTCTGCAAGGATTGTGGGACTGTGCTTGTGGGCGAGAATCTTCTTTCATTACCAAAATACCTCCTTGTGTACCTCAGAGCAAGCATGCTTAGAGCTGAGGAGAAAATCACAAAAAAAGACCGTTCTTTAGCATCAGAAGTACGAGGCTTGGGGACTTATATATGATTCTTAGGAATGAATTAAAAGTTTCCATCAATTGTCCATTTGCTTATGTGGCTGGCATTGTATGTTTGGATGAAGCAACAAGCTGAAAACTGACAGCTCTGTGAAAGGCTTGATATTGCTCTTCAGTGTTTGCTGGAGACAGCCTTACTGAGGGCAGCAGAAATGTTAGCACCTGCATGAGCTGCTGACAGGACCAGGACCAGGACCAGGACCAGACCGAGGGAAAGGATGGGGACTAGTTTGAGTGTCATCAGCTAGTAACTTCAAGTGAATGGGTAAAATAGGGACACAGTCATGTATTTAAGTGTGTATGCTGCCATTGCTAGTGCTGAAAAAGTTTTACACCCAGTTTCTCTGTCAGTCTTCAGGCAACAAGTGTTCTGCCATTAGAAGTTAAAATTGCAGAGAAATAATGAGCAGTTGTTAGCAGTTACAAGCTACGTATCTGTTATTGTAAGTGTAAGTGAGAATTTATTATACCAGATTTTTAAATGACTTTGGTGACACAGCATTTACTCTAGGTGTTCACCTCAGTGCTGTACTCTGAGCAGGGTGGTCTTCATGCTGATCCTTCGGGATAGAAAGTGAATGGCCTTCATTGGCAGTCGCTTGGCCAGTGTGACTTGCAGGTGATAACTACTTTGATAATTTTTGCAAAAAGCAGTTTTAACTTGGTCTGACTTGCACAAGCAGAAGGCAAACATCAGTGGGTATTCATTGCCCAGAGAAAGACAGAGAGAGAGACAGATACTCTTCAGTTCAGGACATCAGCTCTCATTTTGGCTTCTGATGAGCAGCAAAGATATTTAGCATAGGCACATCTAGCTGTTTGTGTTTTCAGTGGAAGCTATACACTTTAGTGCCTTAATGCATCAGTTACTTTGCGCCTGTTTTTTTTTAAAAAAAATTAATTTCAGTTCAACACCTGGAAAAGTATGCCACCTTTTGTAAGTATTCAGGACCTACACAAACAGATTGTAGTAAACATGCTTGCATGCTTTATGCTCTGTGATACCTACTTGTAAGCATTAGAAGTCTTTAACTACTGTTGGTACACTGTTAGGCAACAAAGTTTTTTCATCTTCTTATATTTCAATATTAATAGGTTACCGTATTTCTGTAAGGAAGACTGTTCTCTAACCATCTAGTCAAAAAAATGAAAAATTACTGAGTGGTGGTTACTGGTGACTAGTAGCTTGTCTTAAACTTTCCATTTACCAGCATTCAGGAGATCAAAAGAACTTTGTTTGAGATTGAGTTAAAATCGTTGCAGCTGGAAGCAAAAATTATATGAAATTATTGTACTTTTTACTACATTCTGAGTTGCATTCATTGAACTCCTTTGCAAAGTGTGTGCTAACTTCAGGACTTTATTTTGGCACATTCATGTCTTGAAAGTTTCCCCCTCAGATTTTAGAACTGCTGCCATTCCAAGAAGTAGTAACAACTCACTTCTAAAGTCAAGATCAACAGACCTTTAAAACACAATGCTGTCAGCAGCCCTGAGCTGTTATCAAGAGGAGGTTGCTATAGCAGTGTGTTGCTTCTTGTGAAATGCCATCATATGAAAGCAGCGGGTCAGTGTAAGGTGATGCTGCTAGCTTAGCAGTGAATCTCCCATAGCAACTTAATTAAATTCAGATATATGGAGTGATACATTATCCAGACAGGATGCAGAACAAAAAGTGAAATAGGTGGTATTTTGGCTAATTTTATAGTTTGTACTTTTCTTTTCTCTTTTTGGACCTGAAATTCCATGCTCATGAGTTGACTGAATACTGTTACCTGGAGGATAAGCCAATTGCTGCTACAGTATAGAGAAAATGGCTTTTGGTTTCTAAGGATTGTGGAACTGAATAATAATAATACCAATTGCATGTCAATACTGTAAAAAAATACCTTCTCAAGGAAGCTTTAAAGTAGGTGTCTGCATTTACAGTTACAGAAGAAATAGTCTGTTCCTGCTAGCTGAAGCGTGATGTCTGGAATGCTTAGTTTGACAGCACCAGGGATTTTGTTCTGATTGCCCTGTGTTAGAATGCAGGGCAAGACATATATGTGAGTGCTGCAGGAAGTTAATTAAAGAAGGTGGATTAATTCAAAATTAATGATCATGACACTGATCAGCATGGACCCAGTCCTAGCTCCCGCCAGTGTCCAGGGGCACTGCTGAGGTCAGGGACAACAAGCTGCAGTGGGCCTATAACTGCATCCCAGAACTTCATGTCCGAGAGACCTGCAGGTCAGGTGGGGTTTTTTGTTGCTGAAGATTGTGTGATTTAGGTAACAGGCAGCTGTCTTTGAATTGTTTTTCCCAAGATGTATTGATACAATGCTTTTTTTAAAAAAACTGGAGTATATACTTTGTTCCATGCCAGTAAAGGTCCACAAACTCCATATACCTCAAGGCACCCTATGCTGACTGAGAAATGAAGAGGGTATCTGAGAACAGACATGAACCTAGAGTTGAAAGATTCAGTATAAAATGAAGCATATTTACCATGATGACTCTATGTAATTTCATTTTCATTTTTTAAAAATATGTTTGCTAAATAATAATGTTCCTGGAAGCATGAATGATTCTTGTGTTCATTTACATTCCTGTATCCAAATTACTCCTCTTTGCTGTTTCACAGTAGTCTTTCAGGCTGCATTTGGGCAAAACTTAAAGTATGGGAGGTGGTTTTTTTGGTGTATATTTGGCATTGCTGTGTCCTTATCCACAGCCCCTGGAAGAAAACAAAAACCAAAAACCAACCAATGAAAGAAAAAAAAAAAGGAGTGACAGAAGGGGAGTTTTTTTTTCCACTATTTGGGTTAAAAAGACAAAGTCTAATTTCAGAAAATGCATGAAATCCCTGCAGAAGAAAAGCAGAGTTCAGCTGCTCTGTGGCATTGGTGTGAGGCACAGTCCTGGAGCTGCTGATTTTCTGAGCGTGTGGGGGTTAATCAGCCCAAACATAACTGTGACAATAACATAGCACTTGTTGTGCATCCAGCTTGCATGCTGCCCACGGGGTCGCCGCTGTGGGGAGATGCATGGGCTGCCCATGTCCATTGTTCTGGCTTGCCTGCCTGCTTCTTGTGTCCCCTTTCCAATTTGAAAAAGGAGAGAGACCAGCAGCAGAAACCAAAGCAGACACAAACTGAATTTCCTTGTTATGAAAGGCAGAAATCTTTGCTCTTACAGGTCCTGTGAGCTCGGCATCTGATGAGTTGTCCCAGGATGACACGAAGGTACAGATTTCTCCTTGTACAAATAGCTAAGCTTTATTTAGGCTGAGAAGCAGCAATCTCTGCGTGCCTATCTGAGGACCTACCAGAACTAACGAATAAATTCTAGCCTGCCAGGCAACATTTCTTACTATTTCTATCCTGCAGGAATAGTTATGTGTGCAGATGATTATTATATGAAAGAGCCTGTTATGTAGCTGTGGGCTGGAAGGCTGGGTTGCAGAAGCAAGCTCTGCTTTTGTTCCAGAAAGCTCTTGTATTTATGGTGAAGCTTAGTGCCTTTAGGGAGCTTGCAGCTGCCAGTTTGGGGTCAGCACAACCTGTCTAGAATAAGTTTCATCCTTGAGACAGCGTGGTTCATTACATCTGAGGAGTTAGTCTCTGACAGAGACCCTGTGGGTAACTGGGAGTCCTTAACTGCATGTAAATGGGGAAAACGCTTGATGCAAAAAATAGTGCAAGTTCCCATTGTCATCTGCTTGGACGTATCTAAACAGCTTTTGGGAGAGACAAAAGTATGTGAGAAGTGCCATTACAACTGTATTTCTGTCAGCTGTATTTGATCTCTAGTCTTATATTCTGCTTTTTATTTATATGCATTTGTTTACAAAACTGGAAAATGTTTACCTTGGTATTTTTTAAACACCTTTGAAATCAGGAGCTTGATTATTACCTCAGTGGGTATGCAGCTAAAATAGTAATTTAGGTTGAGAGAAACAAAATCTGGTCAAACCTGGCAAATCTGGTAAAAGTGGTATCTTATCAATACCAAGTGACTACTGTTTGTTTTGGGTTCTTTTTTTGGTTTGGTTGCTTGGGATTTTCAAATTTTTAAATTTTTATTGCCAGCTATGCAGAAGATTGACCATTTGTTTGGAAGTCACATGTTGCTGTTGTAATCTGTGAAATCTCAGAATTATATCTACAGTATGCACACAATTTGGAGTCTGTGCTGAAAGCATGTGTTGGAGCACAATGTTGCAGCTCATAAGTCTTTCTAGGGGAAAAGATTCTGGTCTCATATTAGTTGTCTCTTGTTTTGATCTGACAGAAAGGCTATAATGAATCTATAATGAATTAACTGAACTGTGACATTTCTACAGGTGTGAACAGCTCCAGCACCAGAAATATTTCTAATCTTAGAAAATATTGCTGTTTTCTCCAGAGCACTGTATATTGGCTCACCAGAGCACAAATAAACTCTGTAAGAGGAAGACAGGCTGAAAACTGGGGTTTGCATGGAAGTAAGATATGGTTTGGTCTCTTCTTTGATTATGGTTAGAATTTGAGTCCTTGGGATTCATTTGCATATGGAAGTAGCATGCCATATCAGTTGTATTTATGAAAATAGCTAAAATGAAGTGTTTGCTGCTTGATAGTTTTTGAACTGAATTATGAAAGCCTATAGCACAGTTTCCAACTAAGCATAAATACAACTATTTGTCTTCAGAGATATAGCTCAGTTTTTCTGTTTCTAGCCTTTCCGAGTCTCTGGGATTCCTTCTAAAGAAAATGAAGATCGTGTCTTGTTGGGTGTAGGTAAAAAAGAATTAAAAATTTTGACTTCCCAAAAGCTACTGATACATAGTTTGATGTCAGTTACACACCTCTTTTTCTTTAAAAGAGGTGAAGGTAATTGACACTGTGGAGTAATTTGCTGAAAGATCACCCAGCTGTATCGGTGGCAGAGAGGAAACCTCTTTTGTCTCTAGCATACATAGGTGGTGTATCCAACAGTCTTATGGTACCTGGATTTTTCAGTAATGTATTTATTAGGTGTTGTAGGAACAACAGCCTTGAAAATAATATCTGGTAGAGCCATCATACGTGACTGAAGGTGAAATGATGTAGAAATATTTAAATGCCACAGTGAGTTGTGGGCCTGGTAGGAGAATATAGCTGATTGTGCTAGGCAGCATCTTTAGAGACTGAAACACAACTGGAAAGGTATTTTCAAGCTTTGTGGAAAGCTACAAGAGCAGTATGCAAACATGGGCTCATGGAAAGCACAGAAAGTTGGAAAATGTGATGAGTAACTAAGGTCTGCAAGTGGGAGCTGCTGTGCCAGGCAGAGACTGCCGATCTGATAATCACTGGCGTGTAGTCCAATGCTGAGCTCAGAAAGAGCAGCCCAAATGGTGGCATTCTGTATGCGGATTTTGGTGCTGCAAAGTGAAGATTCACTTTATGTGTGCAGAAAGGGAGGGAATAGATGTGCATGCCTAGGAGGGATATATGTTACGGGAAATGAGCTGACATAAACTCAGAGACAGTTCTAAGATAAGAAGCTGGCAGATTATTTTATTACCTCTCACTAAATCAGCGTCTAGTTATCTGTTGTTTCAGTTACTGTTACGCCAAATACCTGTACTTCAACTATTTAATGATGTTTGTCTCACTGTCCCATACAGGGAATACGAGAGCTCCATAAGGGAGTTGGGACTAGTAGCAAAAACCCTAATATTCACAGTCATCCTAGCTTTAGTGCTTTTGAGTATAGGACACTGTACCACTCCTTGCCTTGTGCAAAAATGCAAGGTATGTGGGATGTTAGTGCCCATGTGTTCACATCTGTTTTGTCAAGCAAGACCAAAATACTGGACTGTGCCTCAGTGCAGGAGTGTGTGGAGACGTTGGGGAGTGATTATGGTTTGTTAATCTGAAAGCCACATTTACTCTGGTCTTTGTTCCTGTTATGCCATCTGGACAGAACATAAAGTAATTTAGAAGCTGACAAAGCAGAAGTCCTCCACCCTGAAATGATAGCTGGTATTTCTTTTTCTTGCTCCTGAAATGCATTTTCCTGCTAAGGTATCATTCACACAGCATTGCTCGTGGCAGCTGAAACAGAAGCCAGGCGCTCTGGCTTCGGACCCGCTCGTTCTCTGACGCTTGGATGGGCAGCTGCATCAGATATTGAGTCCTCTTGGGGGAGCAAGCAAGTGACTTTGGCCATGGTTCATACTGTTAGGAGTGGTAATGTAGATTCTTAGAGGAGCTAAGAGGGTAAAAAGAATGGTGCATTTGCATGTGACTTGGACAAGATTTAGGTGCTTAAAATTTGATTTAAATAAATTTTCTTAGGCCTCTTATTTGCATATAAAGTAAAATCATAATGTGTAGATATACATATATGTGTTCATACACGTGTGTATGTGAAATGTGTCCTGAGCACGGGATCATCTTATGTTAAACTAAGAAAAAGTCCTTGTTGTAACACTTGTATGAAAAAGAACCAACCCTCTGTTGCCCCCTATATCATAATTACTTTAGAGTGCATTCAAGAAACTGACTTTTTTGTGGAAAAGCTGCAGTGAAGTCAGATCTGCTTGTTTTAGAAACCACTGTAACTGAGAGTTTGGTTGGCCTGTGTAAGGACTGGAGCATGGGCTTGCTGCTGGCCACACTGTTGGCTCTCCTTGCCTGTCTCTGGGTTATGCACTCAAACTGGTTGAAACACTCACCACATAGACATCCAATGGGATTTTGCCATTGGCCTCAGTGAGGCCTGAAAGGCTTCCAGTGAGCACTGTGTTTGAGATCTAAAGCGGTGGAAGTGCAGGCTGGGGAGTGAGTGGGCTATTGGGTGTGCAATAAAAAGTGGAAGTGGGGAGGGATGAAAGATGGAAATAGAGTTTGGTGACAGCCAGAAATTTGTAAGTTGACCAGCACTGGGTTTACTGGTTTATTTGAATGTAAAAATCAGCATATGTTCTGACCTGACTCATTTAACCATATTGCTAAATATCGTAGTTTTCCTACCCTGGATTGTTTTAAACTATTCTAAAAAAAATTGTTTGCTTGGCAATGTTATTAAATGGCAGTGGCTTTGGCAGGAAAAGCACACAGTGGGGGATAAGAAGAGAAATTAAAATGGTTGTCAGTGGGGGAGAGGGAAACATCTAAGGGGGATTGAATGAAAAAGAATGAATAGAAACAAGCAAACTCTGGAATCTCACTAGTAGCTGGATGTGTAAATCAAAGAGGACTTGGAAGAGCAAGAATGTGAGTGCTCTTTGAATGGAGGTACAAAGTCCCCCACTTCTGTTTTTCACTTCTTTTTCTATGTGGTTTGTGCTTTAGAAATCTCTACCAAAAATCAGTACTGTCATGGAATGGTTTTGATTGGAAGGGACCTTTGAAGTAGCAGTGGCTACTGGAAGGGCTCTCCTGTTCCTGCTCTCTGTGTTCTTCCTCAGACATCCCTTTCAAGCATGTTGATTGTTGTGGCACTTTCTCCACCACATTTGGGGAGTGCCTTTGCAGAGGTGCTTTCAGCATTTGGTAGGATGCTGCAAGGGCACCAGCCCTCCTTGCTCCCTCTCTTCAATCATCTTTGGGTTGGGACCTGGCTGCCTTAGGCACCAGGTCTAGTAGAGAGTCTTGTAGTTTGGTTTTGAGAATTGTAGTTCATTTTTTTTTGTGCAAGAGGTTTCTCATCCTCCAGGATCTCTGGAGAGCCCCTGGGATATCAGTCCCGGGAGTGTGATGGGCCAATAAGAAGCTGGGAAGATGATGGGTTTTGGGTTTGCAGTATTTAATGGTGGAAGGAGTAGGAGTAGGGCACGACATGATGCTAGACCATGCTTAACAGGAGGCTGTATGGAGACACCCCAGTGCTAGTCACACCTGCCAGTGTTCTTCCCCCTCTTTCTGTGTCCTTTGGAAATTGTTAGAGATCTGTTTTATGTTTACAAGAGAAAAAACTGCAAAACAAAACCCAAAACCAATGAAACAAAAAGCCCTCCAAGCACTCTTTTTCTTTTTTCATTGAAGGCAAACATGCTGGCAATATTGAGAGAAAACCAGTATCTGGCTGGGGAGAGCAAATAAAAGAAATAAATGGAAAACAACAAAAAAAAGATCTTTTTTTTCCCTTTAATATTATGCATGTGTTTTATTGCCAGGCATTGTCATCCTCAGAATCAGCAACCCTGTACGGTTTGGGAGAAAGTCTAGGAGCTGACAGCTGTATGCTGTTACTGTTGGGCATGTAACAGTGCGGGCAGGGCATGTGTTTTTAAACATTTATAATTCCTTCCTGTTTTGCATAACTGGTTTGGAAAGATAATGTTCACAAGCCCATTTATAAAGCTGTAAAAGTTTCTCTTTTCCATTAAGAAAACACCCAAACACCCAGTTTTTCTTCCAAGGATATACAGCTTTTCTTTTTTTTTCCCTGTAAACTTCAGGAGGGGACGATGATGATAATTTTTCAAAATAATTTCATTGATCTCCTCCTTACATTGCCAGCGGCCTAGCGGTGTCTGTCTCTTCTATTCTGTTTGCTTTGCTGGTGATGAAAAACTCCTGGAAGCCGTGTTTTGCCAGAGATAAAATTACTGATGCCAAAGTTTTGGCAGTTCACTCTGTGACCAGGCAGCTACAAAGTATTTTCGGTAGAGTCTGGCCTTTGATTTTCATGACTCCACAGAAATCCCCATTTAACCACAGATCAGTTTAAGGAACAGAACATAATTGCCATCATGATCTTCTTCTCTGTAAACCAGTGGGCCTGTACTGAAATCTCCAGAAAGTCTTGTTTCAGTGTTGCTGTTTTGTTCTTTTCTTTGATTAGATTTCCTCACCATGGCTGGTAGGACTTAAAAGTGGTAGAACATTTTTTTTTGTTTTAAGATAGAAAAAAGCATGGTCCTGCTGTCTGTAGTCCTACCTTTGTGCAGTTTTTACTGTGTCTGTAAAATTATTATTTTATTGTACTTGCTGCGGTCATATATTTTGCTCCTTTTTTTGTGTTTGTTTGCTTCTGGGTTTTTTAGGGCAGAATGTTTGCATTTGGAAGTGTTCCGAGTCAAGTGTGCCTGTTTGACGTTGGAACTACAGGAAATAATTTTATGGTTACTGATAGGTAAGAGTGAAAGTTATGTGGTAAGTGTTGCCTATTTGAGACAGTTACAGGAGTCCTGTGATTCAGGCTATGTAGATCTTTTCTGTTTGCAGTCATTTTTATATTTTTCTGACAGCTTTCAATCCTATCTTTGCTTTATGTATGTTTTGAGAGAGGCTGAGTGATCCAGCATAGCGTCTCTAATCCAGAAGCTGCAGATTTCTGCTTCAGTTTCTCTCTTTAACAGATTTCTAACAAAACTTTGGGCATATCACTTATCTTTTCTATGCAACACATTTTTTTCCTGAAAGAAAGAAGACTGTAGAGAGCAAGGTGATAAAGAGGCCCTGCAGTACTTGGATGATTGGAAATATGCAAATACTCAGACTGGTTGTGCCAAAGAAGTTCAGCTTGTGGTAAAGGAAGATTTTAAAAAACCCTCATTTTTAGTCAAAAGATAGATGATTTGAAAGTTGCAGAGAGAAACAACAACTGAAGAAAATTGCACAGTTATCGCTGCAGCTGATGATGGTGGCAATTGCACTCTGACGTTTTGGGCTGCAGCTTTGACATCTTCATGCTGCTTCTTCCACTTGGCGAAATCTTTGCATGGTTCCTTGCACAAGAGGCTTACCTTGGGGTTGATCTGTCAGAGTACTGCTGGCAACAACCTTCAAACAGCATTTAAACTTGACAGTAGCTTATTTCAGTAGATAAAAATACTCACATTTGTTTGGAGTGTCTGTAAACAACGCAGTATTGTAGACTGCAGAACAGTTAAGAGCTACAGAAGATATAGGAAGTCAGGTTTTCCTGAGATATGAGCCTGAAGTGAGTTTAATTAAAAAGCTATGGAGAAATCTGGAAGAAGCAGCATTAGGCACTAAAACAAGCTTGTTCTTGTTGCTTGGAGTTTCCTCCACTCTTTATTTTCTGAGGCATTATAATTCAAGTTAACCTCAAAAGAAAGAAAGAAAGAAAGAAAAATCAACAAGCTACAAACATATGATGTCTGGCTTCCCAGAACTTGTTCTCTTCCGCTGCCTAAAATCCAAAATAAATTTGCTCAACAAAATAACCCTTCAAAAACAGACGCTTTTTAAAAACTGATGTTTAAATAACCTTTTATTCGGCCTGTGTTCTGCCCAGTTTCATTGCATGCTAACATAAATAAGCAATCTGGGATGTGTCTACTGTCAAGTTACTCTTTAAATGTGAAATATAATCCAGAAATACATTGTGAGGAAAACAGTTTAGTCTTGAGAATGCACACAAGAAAACATTTCTCAGCTTTCTTCCTCCTCAAGTGGCAGCTTTCCCTTGAAGTCTTCCCTGAAACATAGAAAATTGGATTTTTAATGAGTTGGGTCTTTGATGAACTTTTTGGCATCACAGAGTGCCAGTGTAAGTGTAGATTCAATAACCAAGTCATTGGCACAGCTTCAGTAGGAGCGAGGTCCAAGTCAAACTTCAGTTTGCTTTCACGTGAGGCAATATGCACACTCCCTATTCCTGCTCTCACAGGCCTCCATGGAGCTGAAACAAGGAAGACTAATCCCTTAGTCCTGAGGCTTTTGCAAATAATCTCTTATTTTCATCAGGGGGGTTTTCATCAGGATACTGGACAAAAAAGCGACGAGCTTTCCACCCACATTTGTTCTGCATTTCCCAGCTAGTCTTTTGACCTGAATAGATGCTGGACAAGGAGATCGTTTAGGCAAATTATCTCTCTATGTTCTTTGCTTAGTGCTTGTTTCAAGAGTCAGGGCATCCTGACCGCTGCGACGTGAAAGTAATATTAATGAGCTTCTTATCCTAAACTGAGTTTGCTTGTTACCCTAGAGTGAGCTTGGTGTTGTGTGAAAAGGATAAAAAAGTAAATACCTGCCATCAGTCATGAAGCAGAGATCAGAAAGGTCTGAGTTGGAGGAATGCTGTGAAATCCTAACAGCAGGTCAGTGAACTGGACAACATGAAGAGTTTGAGACAAAACCCAAGATGGTGCAGTGTGTGTGCCCATGGGCTCTCTGGAGCTACGTTCTGTCAGTATCAGGCAGAGGTCATGCCTAAATCTTGTAAAAATATTGAGCCCTTCTATATTCTAGTCTGGTGAGTGTTTTCCAAGGATCTTGCAGTACTAGCATAGTTTGTGCAAAGCTGTTTCTTCTAAATTTGTGAAGGTACGTTGTTTTTCAGTTTATCAAAGAAACAAACCTGAAGTACCAGCACTTACAAATAGTTGCTTTTCAGAAGAGGTACCTATGGCTAAGACCTCTTTGCAGGAGAATGCATCATTCATTGAATATCACAAACACGATATTTTTATCATTTATAACAGCATTATTCTTGTTATAGGTGTTCTAACTGTAGTTGTCACCCTGCTTTCAAAGAAAGCATTAAAAGAATAGCCTTAAAAATTAATTTAGTAATTCCTGTTGCAATTAGAAATGTATCTGCTGGGGAATAGTAAGGAAGTCAGTAGAAATTTAGGTAGCATGATCTTCTCTCAGTCTGGATGGTTTGGTTCCACACAGTGGTTCCATGTGCCTTGTCTGGGAACAATAAAAAGATATATCCATTTGGAAGTAAATGCAGTTAAGCATAGAAACTCTTGGACTGGCAGTCCAGCTTAAAGCAATGCAGAAAGCAGTGCACACAAATTGCTTCTGCTTTTCCTGCAGCCTGCCATGATTGCAGAGTGTTTCAGTAAACTTGTTTTGTCTTTGAACAGTGTTTTTGGAGATGGACAGGGTGGTCTGCTGCTCTCAGCAGAGTGTCTGTGAAGGCAGCAGCTGTTCTGTGTTCCTTTCCAGGCTAGTGTCCAAAAAAATTGCACAAGTAAGTCAATGAAAAATTGACCCAGATTTCTAGTACTGTATTGTTATCTTATATTTTTCATTAATATTTCTGTTACCTGTCTACACAACATCTACTGAAGACGCTTGTTATGGAAAAAGAGGTCCCTAACGTGGGTGAGTTTTGTCAGCAGCTCTTTGAATGGAAGAGTGAAGAACAGAGCATGAGGGGGATGTGTGAGCGGGAGGTTTGTCGGCTGGGGGTCAGGGCCATTTAATCTTATGTCAGAATGTGGCTAGCTTTGATACCCAGGATTGTGCTTTTCTGGGAGTGCAAATTCTGCTGCTTTAAACTTGTAGGGGGAGGAAGAGGGTCTGTGATGCTGAATGGTTATGATCCTTCACCCTGCTGAAACCTGTGTCCCCTTCAGGGTTGAAACTGTGGCAAACAGGCATGTACATCATTAATATGTACAAATTATGAAAGGGTGGGTGTCCAGGGGATGGACCAGGCTCTCCTCAGTCATGCCAGGCAATAGGACGAGAGGGAGTTGGCAGAAACTGATGCACAGGAAGTTCCATCTGAACATGAGCAGGAGCTTCTTTACTGTGTGGGTGACTGAGCACTGAAACAGATTGCCCAGAGAGGCTGTGGAGTCTCCCTCACTGGAGATACTNCCCTGCTTGAACAGGGAGATTGGACCAGGTGACCACTGTGGTCCCTCCCAACCTGACCCGTCCTGGCATTCTACGATTCTATTTGCAAGGAAAGCATGCAGTGCAAGAAACTGTGTTCTTCCTTCCCCTGCTCTTCCCAGCTCTGATCCCCTCTGGGTGATGCAGTGTGGGTAGCCTGCCGCAGGGTGCTGGAGAGGGAGGTGGAATCCACCAAATACTGGCATAACATTGTGATGATGGACAGTGACTGGCTACCTGGACCCTTTGAAATCCACTGCTGAACAGTTTAAATCCCAAACTTCTGTGTTACTTGTGGGAGACCTCTGTTTGCATAATAAGAATATAACAGGCCAGTTCCTTAAACCAAATGCCTGAATTCACCCATCAGAAATTTAGCAATAAGGAGGATCATAAGAACAAGTGGGGGAGGTTATCAGCCAAGATCTTAAGGATCTGGGCTTGGTTCTTTGTGCATCAATGATTGGTTCATCAATAATTTGGGAAAGGGAGAGGGAGATAATAGTGATGTGGCAAAGCTTTTCTGACTATTCCTATATAAACTTTAGTAAGAAAGACCTAGTAGAGGTCTTAAATAGAGAAAAGAAGTGGTAAAAATAGTGTCTGTGACAAGCCATCCTTCAAGACCTATGAGGATGTTGACAGCACCGTAGTCTGCATAGCCATCACATCATTGCTGTGGGCAAATGGAAAGTGTTACAGTTGGAGGGTGCTTGGTGCGTGGCATCTAGTTGGTAATGTTTTGCTTTTAATTGCCTTTAATTTATATTTGCTGAGTCTTATTAGGTCTAATGTAGGGTAAAGCAGATAGTTTGTCTAGGTACATTGTCTGATCCTCTCTGTGGGAAGATATGCTCTAATTAGTAAGAACAATGGAGTGAAGAAGGTAGGGAAGCCACGTGTGCCTGTGGATCACAGGGACTGGTGGTGATGATCACCTAACCCTTTCTACACCGTTTTATCTTGTCAGATCCTGCGATGTACTTTGGGAAAGGATTGCAGGCTCTACTGGGCGTGGGGCAGAAACAAGCTGGGGAAAGTCAATTTCATTGCTAATATCAGGGGAGACTCTTCCCGGAGCAAACTGAGCAGGGTGTTTTTGGCAGAGCTTTTGTTCAGGCAGCTCTCATCCTACTTGTGTCCAAAAGTGACCCTTTCCAGCCCTGTTTGTGGAGTCATTAATGACACTTTCCATCCCGTATATGTCACTTCTCATCTGGGGAGGGGGCAGTGGCTCAGGGTTGTCCCCTTCTGCTCTGCCCGACAGAGAGAACTGCCAGCTGTGGTTTAGCAGTGTTTGGGGCAAGGGAGCCCACTCACTCAGTACCATGGTGCCATCCACTGCCTGTGTGGGGAGGCAACAGTGCTCTTCTATGGAGTCTGCGGATGTGGTGACATTCCTTTGCTTCCTTCCGTCTAGCCATGAGCCACAGGAATGGTCAGACAATAGACAATACACTGTACTATCTCTGAAAAACATTTAGATTTTAAGAATGTATTTTGGTGAGCACTGGTTGAAAGAATTTAAGGCATTACATTATTTATCAAAAGCGTTAGCCTTAGTACACATAAACACATCATTTGTTCTTTATCTTCACATCTGTACCTTGGTATACATAATGAAAAACATTTTTTCAGTGGAAAGTGAGGTTAGTATTTTCCAGCTAGAAAGCACCTTTTATCTTGTAAGCAGCCAGATCTCTGTGGTAGCTGCCTGCATATGCCACCACTTTGGAAAGAAAGAGTGGCAGGTGAAAAGTGGGTTGGATCATCCTACAAAGTGCAAGAAACAAAATATTTTTAGTCAAAGACTGTACGGCAAAGCCCTTCTTTGTGGCAAAGAACAGCATGACATCTTTCATGGTTACATAAAGGAGTTTTACAAATAAGAAAAAAGAAGTCTTTCACAAGGCCCAAATAGAGCAAGTAATGTGAGTGATATTCAATTAACCCTTCAAAAATAGGGGTTAAGGTTGATAATTTATCTGCACTTTCAGACTGCAACTGACAAATTCCCGTGCAAGATCCTATTCAGGAGAGGTTGCAGTATGCAGGTGAAAAGCCTAAGAACTTGGAGAAAAAACAGATGATAAACAGCAGGAGTGTATGATCAGGGTTTTATCACTGCAGAAATTAGTTGTTGGATTCTCCAAGAATTATGTAATAGGGCTGCTGTTGAAAAATTATTTAAGAATCTTAATTACTAATTTGTGTTAGAATGTTAAATGAATGTGGCTTGTTTAAGGGAGGGAGGCAAGAACTGAGCAGTCAGTGAAAACATTTATGGCAGCGTACAGAGGTCATTCAGGAAAGTAAATGTCTCGGCATGTAAAATATTTTAATGCCATTAAATACATTGGCTGCATTTCCTCATGGTGAATGTTTTGTTCGGCTCTGGATACCCCTCCCTGGACTAAACAGAAGTCCAGGAAGACCAGTGAGAGCGAGTTCTTTTAGCTGAACGTATAAGTGAAAAAAGCCAGATTTGCAGAAAAGATGCACAAATGGAGATACCATAGAAGTAAGCAAAATTTACCATTTCTCATAAAGTAGAACAAAAGAATAATTGATGAAATTGAAAGGTGAGAAATTTTAAAGCAAAGTATAAAACAAACAGCTCTCTAAATTTAAACTGCCTTTTGTCCATGGAGCACTGCCACTTGTGCACGTTTGAAATGAAAACTCTTATTCCGGTTGGTGTTAAATATATTCAATGAGCCAGACAGTACACTTGTGTAGGGAAACTTGCTGTATAAAGGAGAAATATTTTCTGTTGGAGCAGTTGGGAAGGCTTTCTATAACTGATATGCTCTGTCCTATCCTTTTCTCAAACTGTGGCCATGGTGGGAGGCAGGCGAGTGCCCCGGGTGGTGTGCAGGTGGGAAGGAGTACGTCAGTGCCTGCGTTCCTGTGTGCCCAGGGGATTTATCAGTGCAATTTGAACCTGACATTCCAGGGAGTGGAGATATTTTGAAGTGGATGCTTAAAGCATGGATTTATATCCTCCCTGTATTTTCCATTGTCTGTTGTAATTCCCTGGGGCTGTTAATTATACATATAAATCAAACAAAGTCTCTGTGAGTGTCTAATATTTAAAGTGAAAGTCTAAGGCTTCCAGCGTCTGGGGTGAATTATTCTTTTCAGGCCTAACAAAGCTGGCAGAACTTCAGTTAAGGGAAGGGCAGAACAATGATGTGTTTCAACCGTGTTTTATGTAATTTGTGCACTTTATGAAGGGCTTGTATAATTATTTTATCCCTGAAAATATGATAGATATTCTTCTAATGGGTTTTGAATTAAATTTGCATTTGAATTGCATTATTTTCTTCAACAAATACATTGTTATCTCTGACTGAAATGTGGATCAAAGAATCACTTGAAACATAATACAGAAGTAGCGCTGCAGACCTTAGCAGCCTGAAAAATAATTGAAGTGAAGTAAGGAATGTTAACAAGCTCAAATGTCATCATCTTCCAAAACCTGACATTTAAGCTGATCCACATTCCCTCTCCTCCTTTATGTGGAATACAAAACCACATACATTGCGGGGTAACTAAAAGAAATGTTTGCTGGAGTTGGTTAAGAAACAGTGGACATGTTATTTTTGTATTAGCCCTTGTATAGCCACATATGAGCCTGTTTGAAAAAAATGTAGTTTGTGTAGCGTAAAGATGTTGGGGGAAGGGATAATGAGTTCCTACTGAATACTAATTGCCTATGAGTTGTTCAGGGAGACTGTATAAGAATGGAAGATTTGTTGTAAATTAGTCACTAGCTGTATTGTGCATTGCAGTGAGGTTAGACCAGAGCTGTAAAGGTGCCAGCTCTACAAAATCGTGATGGTTCACTGTCTTAACTCGGTGACTGTGTGAAGGAGAAATTACTGTGCAGACTAAATATTATTGGAAAAAATGCTCCTCTAATGACAGTGTAATCTTCCTTCATGACACTTAAGCTTTAAGCTCATTTGAGCTAGAAAGATGGGAGTGACAGATTTTGAGTGGGTTATCACTGCTTTTCCAGCTGCAAAATCCCAAGGTCTGCCAAAATTGGAAGTGCTGAGAGGAGGGGTATTGCTCTGGAGTGATATAGAGCCCAGCAGATTGATTAGTGCTCTTAGGTTGGTGTTGATCTTCGGCTTCTTTAGCTCCAGCATTTTGCCTGACCTTAATTTGAGATCTTCTCAACCCCATTTTTAACATGAAAACAAAGCTTTGCAATAGTTTATTTGCTTTTGAGAAGTATTTTCTCATTCCTTACCCGGCTCTTATTGTTTTCATTTGCATCAAAATGGAAAGGTGAGTTAATGATTCATTGGCACACAGTGACCTTTTAAATAGCTTTGGACCACGATGCAGCAGCTCAGCTCGAAGCTCTCATACTTTAACCTCCTTGCTTCTGCTTTAATATTTGCAGCCTGATCTGTCTACATGCCTGGACGCCTGAAGAGAGCAAACATTTACAGCTTCTCCCTCCCCTGTGTTTAGTGGGCAATTTGATCCTTCTTTGGCCATTCGTTTATTCCACATTACTCTTGGGCTTGACTTGCTATTGAGAACAACAAAGTGCAACTTTGGGAATCTGCTCTCTATTTATTTAGCACAAAAATGGACTCAGACTCTGATTCACCTTTTAATTACTCTTGGCCTTCCTTACCTAAAATGAAGATTCGAAGAAGAGCATCCAAACCAGGTAGAAAAGCTATCTTCTTTTAAATGAGTCTTGCTTTACAGCTCTGCCTCCTTTTCATTTTCTGCTTCTGTGCAGGTGGCTCTATAAACAGCTTGTGTGAGATAGATTTTCTTTTTATCAAAAGTCCACCTCACTGCTTTTTATGCCTTTTTAGATAATGGAGTTGGAATTTGTTAAGTAAAAAGAAAGTAATTTTTCTCCAGATTACGTACTGTTGTTTACAGTTGTTTTTACTTCTTTACTCTTTTAAGGCTTTTTTTTCTTCTTGATGTATGTGTAGCTCTCACTGAACAACTCTGACACCCGGAGCTGCATGGCATGGAAGCAGCTGCTAAAAGCTCTGCTGGTTGCAGTTGTTTTCATTTAGGGAGAATCTGGTAACTCAACTATGCCTCAACAGCTAACAGGATTTTTTTTTTTAATTATGTGAAAAAATCTTACCAGAATGAAGAGAAAAATCTTTTGCTTTCTTCAAAAGAAAATGAAAAGGGTCAGTTACTGTCTTTGCACAGTTAGACATTATCCTTCTTTGTGGAGAAGTCTTTGGGAGGTAAGGATTATAAATGCTGTCAGTGTGAGAAAGGGGGGTTTTAAAGAGGCTGAAAGGCACTGACTGGTAAGTTTATGTAACGAAGAATTATGATCGGAAGCTTTAATGAGGAAAGAAAAACTTTTGCTACATATAAAAGCAAAAAAATGAAGACAAAGAATGGCAAAAAAATATGATTTTTGCTTCCTTTCATAGAATTGGGAGATTTTTTTCTGTGTTTCAGAAAGGGAAAGAAACAAATCGGAGAAGTAAGATGCATCAGTGTCATTAAATTCAGTAAGCCAAGAAAATAATTTTTACACAGACTGAGACTTTGACCTAGTTCAGAGTGAAAAATGTGTACAGAATACATGTTTTAATGTGCAAGGCACTTCCTCAAGTTTTTACTTCTTTTCATGGGGAAATCCAGTATTTCCCCAGTGCACAGGAGTTTCTGCAGTGTGTATGGATGCACATGCAATTTGCAAAGATGAAATGAGTTACAAGTTGCGCAGTATGCGTTTACTCCATCTCAAACGAGGACTCATTTTATGGGTAAATGCTGTAGCTGTGTACCTATCCTTCATTCACTTTTGTTTAGGCAGCTTTTTTTTTAATACTTCACCAGTTGTAAAGCACTGGATACAGAGGGGGTGTTTGCATGTTACAGTATTGCACCTTGTTTTCCGTCCCTGTTAAAAGTATACCAACACATGTGGCTTGTACACACAACTGGCCTTTTATGTGGGGTTGTTGGAGCAAGAAGGTGCTTTTGAGTACATTTGCATATTTCAGTGGTAAAGTTCAAGGGTTCATTTGTGCTTGGGGGGTTGAAACTCTGTGTGCTGATGTGTTGGGAGATGTGCCTGTGTAAGGGGGCAGAAGGCTCATGATCTAAGCTCGTGATCTGTGTTTTTTTCTTGTAATATCTGAACACGACCTGTTGATCCTGGCATGCAGGTGTGGGGGACATAGCTCATGGTTGCATTTTGTTCATACAGGTGTTCAGGTCTCAGTGAACAAGAGACTTGCAGCGCCTGGCAGGAAACAGTGCAGGGCTCTTCCAGCCACTCCACGAGTCATGAAATCATGTACCTCTGCTGGGTGCTCCAGCTTTCCTGTACAATGAAATTTCAACTGCCTCCCTTCCCCTCTGAAGCATCAGGCTGTTGGTTTCTTGGTCTGGGGTTGCTCCTCTTGGGAGGCAGGGGAGCTGTGCAGAGTGTCCCAGTCTTTGGAACAGACAGTCAAAGTTATCACATACCACTTTGCACCACGTGCATCAGCGTTTTCACATTTTAAGTTCCCTTTGAGGCCCAAGGTCAGTTTTCATCCCTGCTCAGGAACCTTTCAGACTGGGTGTGCAGCCCCTGCCCTTCCCCTGAACTCCTGGAGTCTGTCAGGAGCCAAGTGCAGGCTTCACTCCTTTGGGACATGCATTGCAAATTTCCCCCTCCTGCTGAAGCTGATGGGCATGGCATATTTAAAGGGTAATTAGCCTATACAGAGAATGTGAATATGACTCTGTCTTAGTGATTGGCCTGGGGAGAGGATCTAGGTTTTTTTCCTTGCTGCAAGACATTGAAGGTATTTATTTTGTTATTTTATGTGAAATTGTTACGAGGCATAGTCCTTACTCTGCATAGTCCTACGTGTCCAGACACAGTGACTCTCGGCCTTTTTGGGGGCTTTGAAAACCTTCAGAGGTGCTGAGAATATCTGTCTCTCGTATTTCTGTCCTACTGCACTGGGAGGTGGAAGTTACACACTGAGTCCATTCGTGTAGAGGTGGGAAGTGAAACCAAACATCCCATATCTAGGGAAAGTACTTTTTTTTTTTGGTGTACTGTTCTATAAAATGAGACACCAACTTATTTCTGTCTGTATATTCATTTGTATAGTAGGTAAGGTGCCTTCTTCAGGGAGGGAATTAGGACTGTGAATCCCATGCTGAAAACAGATGCCATCTTACGGCCCACATTGAGGTGACCAAGGCCAAAGTCAGCCTGACAAGTATATTTATTCGTAGTGGCTACTTTAGGACTACATCTTGAACATGTTGGCATTATTGTCCAGCATCTATATGCCTGATCCCCTGTGTCCAGTATATAGGAAACACAGTGCTTTAGTTTCCACTTTATAGATTTAAGACAGTTAAACGTGGATCTATAACAATAGCACTTCAAAGCCTACCTCCTTTACCCTCCATGTAGCGTTATCCTCAAGTACTTGCTTAATTTTGCTGTTGTGAGTAGTTGCACTGTCTGAATGAAGACCTAAGACACCTCAGTTAAGGGTGCAGCTCTCCCACTGAAATTGGTTGTATGGGTCATATCTACGGGTGTGCACTTCACTTCAGTTGCACCCATGCTGGGAACTTCTTTCTTAAAATTCAGGTGACCTGGATTTAGAGGAGTATATCTGCAGCCCTGCATGACTCATGCCCTTAGCTGTCTGTATTTTTCACTGACTTCCAATTATACATTAACCCCTGCTCAGATTACTGGGGGTAAATGTGATTAGCTGTCTGAAAACTATTCATTGTATCTAGAGAAGAGAATCTGTAATTTCTTTCCTGGCTCTTGGCTTGGTCACGTTGATGTATTTCACTGCTCTTTTGCTGTGTGTTCTCTCATGAAACAATTTAAGTTCTGACTTTCGTGAAAAAAATGTCAGTGTTGTGTTCTTGCCATTTTCTGACACAGGCCATTCAAGGCTATATATTTTCTTACACCAACATAAAACATGTTTTTAATTACTGCTGTGATGATAATGTGGTTTTTTTAAAGTTACAGTATTTGTATAAGCTTTGTGGCAGGTAAAACATGCAGCCTTTGCTGTATAACTCTACAATATTACAGAAGATGTAGAGAACTTGTGCCTAGTTACTCCTTGGTCAAGGTCTTGTATTTTATCCGTGTTTGGAGATTATTCTTCCCAGCGTGACATCTAAATAACACATTCATCTGTCTTGATTCTTCATCAGGGAGATGGCAGAGAGCCACAGGCTATTACAAAGGAGGCATGTCTTCATTCCTTTTCTGTGATCACAGTGTGGAGGCAGAGGGTGTTCAGTTCTGGTAGAAGGATCAGCTTGTTGAGCTGTGCTTGCTAGGTTGTTTCAGTAGCAAAGCCAATTCTCCTCTGCTGTATTCAGGTAATTTTTACTTTAGTAAGCATCTTGAAATCCATTTCCAGTACCTTACAGGACCAAAACTCTTCTGGGAACACCTTTGCCAGTTTGTTCTGGCAGTCATGTCTGTCTTTTTACAAACTATGCTGAATTTTTGCATGTGCAATGTGAATAACGTTTTTGACTGCCTAGGAGAGATTTTTGAGACATTTTATTTGAAAATGGATTTTGTTGATATTCTTCATCTTTCAGGCAAGCGCAGCCCTGCTGCATATTGCTGCTGGTACCCAGTACAGTGAGCTGTTACCTGCTGCCAAGTTAACCTGGAGGGAAAGGTCTGCTGATAGTCCCTCTAAGATCAAGAGTCCTTGTAGCCAGCAAGGCAGGCTGGAGGCAGTTAGTGAAGCTGTAGGAATGCAGTGTGTGATTTGGACACTTGCAATGATTTTATCACTTTTTAAACTATGTGGGCCTTTCCGGTGAAAATAAGTTACTAGCGCAGTCAATGTGTAATTAATATTGCCCTCCCCCACATTCAGCAAAGTCTTTAAACTTCTCGTGTTACAAAGTGAGTTTATGTAATCATGTCTTCACATGTTTGAAACTGAGGGGGCGAGGGGCAGAGTGGGAGTTGAAGAGGTACGGTGGGGTCATACTGCCATTGCACTCAATGATCTTGAAGGTCTTTTCCAACATACAAAATTCTGTGATTCTATGAAGCCTGAAATAATTTGTTACCATTTAAAACCCAAATGAATATTTATTTAGTCATCTCACACTTACCAACAGACTAACTGGAGCATCTCCAGGAAAACATACGGCATTTACCAGGGATAATTAATAAAGGTTTACACACCGAATTTACTGCAGGTGGCATATTCTGATATAGCTTGTACTTGCAGCATCTTTCTCCAGAATTTGTTACTTAGGTTGTTACTCTTGTAGAGAATTTTAAAATAATGTAATATGTGTTATTAGAAGCTGCTATATAAATTAAAATCTGAAGTAACAGGGGAATTTGTGTTGTTTCTGGTTTGGGATGTGCAGTGCACTAAATGACTGTGAAGACTCCGTGTGACGTCCCACCCTCAAGGGGAAGAGATCACCCAAGATGCTCATAGATGCTCATGGTCAAAATGAATGGCAAAGGTCAGAAAGTCCACAAAAGCTTATTAAGTTTTATTAGTAGGTTACATGGCATGGAAATTGTTACCAGGTAGTTCCTAATGTCCTCCTATAAGCACACAGCAGTGGGTTGTGGGTAAAGAAGCAGGTTGAAAGGGAAGAGAGAGGGAGGGAGATGTATTAAAGAGGGGGAGAGAGAAAGAAAGGGAGATCACCAGTCCTGGCTTCAGAGTCAGTCCAGCTAGTGGGGTGTCCAGGGTCCTGGGGCTCATATACAACCCAGCTTTGGAGGAGTGCATTTTTTCAGATAGTTTTTTCACACCCTGGAGCTTGCATTTCTATGCAAATGAGTTATCCTGCACAGTCCGTTCTTCTAGACTTTTCTAGAAATGGGCCACAGGCCTTTGGGGGTCTTGAGCTGTCTTGATCCCTCCCCTACAGTTCATGCCCACTTCTTGACCTCATTCGTGTACTTGAGCTGTATTGTGTTGTGCTTATCTCCAGGATCTAGAAGAAGGACGTTCGTCCCAGAAAAGTTCTGCCCTACCTCTTGAGCATGTTCTTTCTCACATCATGTCATTACCAGCAGTCCTTGGCTGGCTCCATAGCTGTCTGTCTATCGGTGTTTGACATACACGTCAGCCCCCTTATCTTCGAGGCTTCTGCACCCCAGCAGTGGGGACTATTGCTGAAGTCAAGAAACTGACTTCTTAGGCTCAGGTTTGTGCTGTGATGTGGGAATCTCTAATGCCTGAGCTGTTCTTTAGGGGTGTGTGTTGAACCTTTGCCAGCCTAGCACTGGATATGTACACCACCCTTGCCTGTTGTACCCAGTGGGTTTGTACAGGAGAGGGAGTGCAGGCTGGGGGAGGTAGTAAGCATACAGGAGAGTCTGACACTTACTTTTTTGCCCCCTTTTTGGTTTAGGAGCAACCCTTGGAAAACTTTATTTGCCATGAGAAAGTATTCCCAATTTTGCCAAATCACATTTCCATATGAGGTGAGCCGCCAGAGTTTGATGAGCTGCTGTAGAAAACAATGCTTTTACACTATTTATATACAAATAAACATATATAAGACTTTATAAACAAGGGCTTTGGGACCTTGTCAGACATAAGGAAATGGTTTGTAGCTTTAGCAGTTCTCAATATGACAGTCACTAAAATAATGTTAAAATTCTTGCAGGAGGGAGAAACAAAAGGAGATGCATAAGGATGTTTAAATGGTATGAAACCCCACAAGGCCTGCCAGGATTTGAAACCAAATATTCATAGTGTGCCATTTCTAAATGGGAATTTCCATCTTTCTCTGTGTATACAGGTTATTGTTCTTAGGCTTTATGAGATAGCATCTTAAAATTAAATAAAAGCTGTGGTGTATCACTGCAGATTTGGCAGTGGTCTGGGACTTTTTTTTTCAAAGCAACGAATGCACCGGACCTTAACAAGCATTATTTCTAATCCAGTTCTATTTATTTTTTACGAATTTTCTTGCAATCTAATGGCTATAAGCATCCTGGATGGGCTTTGAGCAACCTGATCTAGTGAAAGATACCTCTGGGCATGGCTGGGGGGTTGGACTAGATAACCTTTAAACTTCTCTTTCAACCCACACCATGCTACATGGCTCTGTGACCTTCCAAAAGCAGTTACGTTACTTTAGGAATATAGTGTGGGGAAAGTCTTTAGTGGTATCTTTTCCTTTACACCTCTGCAGAAAAATAAATTTCTGATGCAGCATAAAAAGGATTTTTAAAATAATATTCAATAACAGACAAACACATTACAACTGTGATTTTTTTTCAGCATGTTTTCACACAGTCTCCAACAAGACTGGTTTCTGCTTTGTCAAATTTTACTCAGTTTGCATTCGGAAGATAACCCAGCTCAAATGCTGGACTAGTATGTGCTCCTCGTTCTTACAACCAGCTTTAAGAGAAGGGGGCCTGCAGGACAGAAGATTTCTGCTGCTCAAAGGCATAAAATACACAGCCCATGCAGCTTTTTATAATATCTGTAGTCATGAGCACACTTTTGAAAACTGAACTCTGGATTTCTGTTAATTATTTCTGGTAAAACTCATCAAAGGCAGATCAGATGCAGTATTCATCCCAAACATCCTGTTCATGGATCAAGTCTTGCTTGATTGCTGTCAACCTGGAAAGGCAGCATTAATGGTATTTTATTTATATCCCTTTTACAATTTTATTGGTGTTTTTTGGTTTTGGTTGGTTGTTTTTTTGTTTTGTTTTGGGGTTTTTTTGGTGGTTTTGTTTTGTTTTAAGAACAGTAATCTGATTTCTTGTTTTAGGATTAGTATTTATGTGGCTACCAGCAGGTAGCATGCTTTAGGAGAATCATTATTTGACTGCAGTTGAACAGTATTTCATTCATGTAATGTATCAGATGTCAGGTATTTAATGTACAGGCCAGAATCATGCATAATTCATTCCAGCCCATAAATCTTATTCTGTGTGCTTCTGCGACCACAAATCTCTACAAAGTTCCAGTTTAGGTGGAAAATGGAAGCTTTTGCTAACCCAGATACAGGAACATTTATTTTTCAGTTGTGTGAATGATTCTGTGGTACCCTTTAGAGTCTTGTCAGCTCTAGGCTTCCTGGAACATATAGCAAATGTTGGGCAGGTGTGAAATGAGCTGGTTTTGGTGCAGTCACACAAATATTACCCAAATTGTAATGCTAAGATTTGATGCTTAATGCTTAACTTTGCCATTTTTATGATAGTATATATACATGAGAAGGAAATAGTTCGAGATTTAATGGCAAATTTCCCACGTTTTTTTTTTTTTTTCCAGAGCACAGACACTCTACCCTTGATGTTCTTAGGAAATTGAAGTCTCCCCCTACTTTCTTTGCTTCAACCAGACTTTCTCCCATGCTGAGTGGAAGTGATGAAGTATATGCAAACTGCATGGTAGTAGACCAAGTAAGCTTATATTTGAACTTTTGGCTAAATTTATTAAATGTTCTGTTAATTTATTTGCATGATACTAGGATCTTCTGGATCTGTCAGCAGTGGTGTGTTGTCAGTTAGTAAAATTCTAAATGAAAACCAGTAGTATCTTACTCTTCTCAGCTATATTTTGTAACCTTTTTATGAGGTCTCTTTTAACAGATGCAGTCAATTACAGGAATTATTCTCCCTAGCCTGCAGGAAGAACTCTAAGGCAGGTGTTATTGTCTCTTCTGTGTGTTTGTGAGCTAAACAGCACGTGCTTCTTTCTAAGGAACGTTTACAATATTACTTGCTCAGGTGCACTTCAGATTTCTGAATTCTATGTACATTCACAGTACAGACAAATTTTCTGGATAATTTCAGAAGTTAATGAAAAGCTCCTGGTAAAGCTTACAGGCTCAATCAAACCAAAATATTGCTGAAAAGGTGAAGCTGATGTCCTACAACTGCCATGGAACATTCTGATATTGGGGATCCTGACTTAGTATTCTTGTTTCTGATTTGTCAGCAGCACTGAAGATGGCCTAAAGTGTCTGTACCAAATTATGTTTTACATCAGTGCACCTGGAATCTTTCCTCCATGGTCACACTCAGATACCATCATTTGGGCCAGGGGGATGAGTCTGAGTAGTCACAACACCTGTGTGGTGGTTGGGTCTGGTTAAACAGACACCAGATTCTGGTGGCATGTAACTATTTTTCAGAGATGCTGTAAGTGATTTATTTATTTGTAACCTGCTTTGGGCTCTCCCTTGCTTGAAAGTTGGAATATAGGAGTAAGAAATTATCATGTAATATCGGAAGTCTGAGATTTTGCAAGTGTGATTTTTTTTTTTCCTTTCTTTGCCTCCTGCCTGTCCCTACCCCATTCTCTGAAACACTTCAAACACTTCATTCACTGCAGATCCAGTTCATCATGACAGCTGAGATGGAAGTTTAAGTCAGGGGCAGAGTGTGTTCAAAATGCACTGAAGAGATGTATGTAATAATGACCCATGAGTGAGCAGCTGTCAGGGGACTATAAAGTGCAGTATTTGAACCCTTGATTTGAACAATATCGAGGTTGGAAGGACAGAGCTGCAGAACTGCATCTCCATTACAGATGGAGATGTTCCCCAAGTGTATTGCTCAGGGGGCCTTCAGCTTGGGTTGCTAACCTTTGCTCCGTATGTGGCCACATTCTACTTTTTAAAATTGCTGATTGGGGCCAAATTCTCCCTTAAGCACCACTCAGCAAGAGCCAGAGTGGCTGCTGGAGAAGGTCCCTCTGGTGCTGATGAGGAACACTGCCCAGACAGGAATAACTTCTCAGGGAGGAACAGCTGCATAAGACCTGGGAAAAGCATTTTACCTTCGTGCTTGTCATGTGCACAGCGCAACAGAAGTGTTTCCAGACTTGCGTGCGCTGTATCTTTGAATGCAAATATGGGCTGCTGTAAAAATGCCAGCTGTTCTTCCTGTCTTTTACTAAGAGAAACACAATTAAGATGGGGATGAAAGCACATCTCAAAAGGGGCTGGAGAAGAGGAAGTCAGCAATCTGAAAGACCAGGGCTTTGGAGCTGCTTGCTTCCTTTGTTCTTGCTTTTACACAGGTGCTTTTTGGAGATTGAGTGTTTTCACTGGCAATGGGACTTTTCAATATTATTCGGTATCTAATTAGATGACTGTAGCCTCTAGCTAAAAGACTAACAATGAACTGTATTTTAGTATCTTCTGCAGAGTCAACAGGGAATTCAAAGAATTATTTGTTACTAAAGTCTAAATCCTGATCTCAGTACCTGAGAAAATAGAATTCCCAAATCCATTCCTGTCTTTGTGCAAAAGGAGAGGTGCTTCAGGCCCCGAATTGCTTAATGGCAAAAAAAAGGAGTCCTTTCCCTTCCTCCCCTCGAGAAACTCTGTTCCAGGTCATGTGTATTTATCTCAAAGCTTAGGAAACTGGTGCTGAAAAATTAAAAGTGCATGATGTGTAGGCTGATTTTCCCAAATTAAATTGCACAATGTTTGAATTCTCTTCCATATGTCTCCCATGCTAATGTATTATGCATATTTTTTGCTCAACTCAAGGATAGTTTTTAATAAAATCTATAAATATATGTGTCAGTACATTTAATAAAAGGTATAAATATGAGTGTAGTAGACTTGGAAATACTAATTCAGTAGACTTGGAAATACCAATTCATTCCTGCTCTAATTAGGGAAAAAAAGTATTGCAAAGTCTAGAATCTCTTAGCCATATGACTTGCCTTAAATTCATGTGGTGTAGAAACTAACAGGGAAAAAGCCCACAAAACATATATCCATAAATAAAATGGCAAAGTGCTCTGGTCCTTACAATATATCTGGTTGTTGCCTCTTACCAGCATTCATTTTATACCTGCAGGCTGGAGAACTAAAGACTAACTACATTCATGGAGATGATGTCAGCAGTGAAATGTCTCTGAATCCCACCAACTCAATCCTGATGGCTAAGAGCTCTTCATCTCCTTCCCTTGAGGAGAATGATCAATTTATATATCTCCCAAATGAACAAAGTCAAAGGCCGGTAAAAAATGAAGAAAATGCAAGATTAAGACATGCCATTTCACCTTCTCATCTGTATGGAGCAGATTCGTATCTTCCATTGAAGACCCATGGATTTATTAAGGATCGGGGCCAACTTTATGCTGACATGAAAAGAAGAAGGTATGGAACTGACTTGATGATATGGCCAGAATAAGGATTATTTATAACCACATTTTGTTTAAAAAGGTGAAGCAGAATCTGAAGTAATAAATACTATTATTGGGGTGAAATCTCTGTTTTTTATCACTAATAGTTATTGTCCTAATAATCCGTTTTCATAAAATAGCTGTGAAAACATTTTTAACAAATAAAAAGTGTCCTCTTAGTAAATGTATTTTGAATGCAAATGGATACATTTATACCTTTATTTCTTGTATGCAAATACTCTTTACAAAATAAAAAAAAAAATCAGCTCTTCACTGTCACTGCCACTGTGGCATTTTGACAGATAACAGAATTTCGCTCTGGTTTTCCTCAGTTATATTTTCCCTTAAGAAAATAGTCCTAAATCTGTTAAAGTCTCTGGGAATCTTTCGAGTCTTTAAATAGGCCTGTAGAAGGACCATGTTATTCCGATTGCATAGGTATTTTTTATCTCAAAAGACACAGTGCAGAGTATAGCTGCTGTTTCTCATAGGTTTAGATGGTTTTCTTCTCCACTGCTGGTACAAAAGGTTTGCTGCCATTTGTCTGAAGACCCTCCTCCAAATGGCTTCAGGTTATGGTGGGACCTGGTAGGCTTCAGAAACGCAGAGAGCTTTGAAGATGGAACTATAATTTTGGTTATTAAAATTAGGTTTTTAACAATTAATTTAAAAATTAAAAAAATTTAACAATGAATTTTCTTGATGAAGAGGCTTTATTCATTCTCTGAATAGATGAGATTCCTTCTTGTGCAGGAGGAAATTTGAATCTTGCTCTCTCCTTTGAAGAGTATTAGGACTAGTTGGATGTAGAGCATCAGATCTATATAAAACAGTAAGGAAGCAGAAGGGTCAGCCAATTATTATTTAAAGTAGGCAATAAAATTTTCTCTACCTTAATTTTGAGTTTCTTATGCAACTATGAAATCCCACTAGGAGGAATCTTTAACACAGATAATACAATAAATGTCAGACAGAGTTTTTCTTTCACAATCCATTTTTTGGTTTTTTGGGGTTTTTTTTGTGTGTTTGTTTTTTTTTTTTAACTACCTATGGGGATGTCATGTAGAATACTATAATCTTCCTGTACCTCCAGTCAGAAACATTTTTATCCTATATATTTTTAGATAATCCCACCCTTTTTAAGACCTAGGTTGTGTACCTGTATGAGAACTTAAGGAGTGTATATAAATTTTCAGAGACATGTGATTTGCCTTAATATGTCACGTGAGATATATAAGTGATCCAAATGTTACACACAAAATAAGATCACTAGTATGTAATTCTGTTTTTAAACCAGCTTTTTATGTCAGAAAAATTCCCTGCAGAAGTTACCACAGTAGGTCATGGATACTTGTCTGTTGGCATAGACATGTATTGCTTTTTCAATTTTAGCATGTGACAGTAATTGATAATGCATTTATTTAACTTGTTTCTGAGATGTCACGTGGGCTATTACTCAGAAACATTGCAAAATACTGTCTCCAGAACTGTAATAAGGAAGTAGTTTCAGACAGTAGCGATAAATTTGTGCTTCAAAAAAGTAGTGGTGTGTGAAGGAATTTTTGTGCTATTATTCCTGGGAGGAACTCTGGCTATTTAGAAATACCACACATAATTTAAAGTTTTATGTTGTAAGGCTGGAATGTTATTGCAAGCAGCCAACCATTCCTTCCAGTCACTCTGATGAAGAGACCATGAACTTGCTCTTGCAGGTAACAAGACTCATCCTGGGAAACAGTGATACTGCTGAGCAACTTAGTGCACTCTCCTGCTCAGGAACCCTTGTCAATCAAATAGTCTCTACGTGTTTGACATATTGATTTAGCCAGAGATTTTTCAGTCTGCTTGTAGCTCTGTATGTTTTTAAATGTTTACCTTTTGAACTGAACCTCATAAACTGTCTCAAGACCCTCCTTAATCTCTGTTGTTGTTTTTCTCTTCCATCTTCTGTCGTGAAGTCGCAGGTGTAGATGAAAATAGGTCTGTGAACAGACGTGTCCTATCTTCCAAATACACACATGCACATAATATCCATCTATACCTATGCATCTTGATACTAAAATCTGAGGTAGTTCTCTCAGCCCTGCTTATTTTCTTAGTTCTCTTTATCATCTTTGTAGAGAAACAGGTTTATGCATGGAACAAAAAAATCTCATTTTTCAGGAGATGCTGAGCATGGGTCTAAAAGTCACGATCCAGAGGTGGCTGGCTGTGGTGGGAGCGTGCAGGTTCATGGATGATGCAGATATCTGCACTGCAGATCTGTGAGGCTCGGTCAGAGGGGTCCTGTACAGAGAAACTGAGTAACCAGGTGACTGCAGACCTGAGAAAGGCCTCAGGGCATAGTTTACCTGACATACTCATGATGGTTTGGGCTGTCATTGTTCAGAGGATTCAGCTGTATCTTTGCTTGTTGCATTTGGGTTGAAGTAAATTGCTATGAGGAATTCAGGGAAGTTGAAGACTTTGTTGTGTTCTTCAGTTCAAGTCTCGACGACCTTGAAGTAGACAGTGGAAGTGGAGCTGTGTCGGACAGATCCCATATTCACTACCCTCCCCTTGGCTCTTCGGAGGCCATGGCTTCTAGCAGAGATGGACTGGACTTACCTACCAGTCTGCAGCCCGAGGTATTTGATACTGTCTTGGTTTGAACTGTTTTCCTTTTAAGTAAATCACTGAAACTATGTGAGAAACATCTGAATCTAAAAGGGAAAGATGAGTTCCCAGTTGGCAGTGCTAGTCTCTCTCCAGAGAGCACTCACACAGACTTGAGAAGCTAGAACTCCCTGCGTGTGGCTGGGCTGGACAGCAGCCATGGAAAGAAAGTGTCCATCAGAGATTTGCCTCAGCTTTAAAAAGCACATCATTTATCGGAAGTGTTTCAAAGAAAATATCTCAGGTTCAGTGAATCAGCATTTTTTAACCAAAATCTATTTAGTGAGAAAATGTTTAACCAGGTGTAGTTATGTGAAAGTAATGCTTTGTGAAGTGTGAAACTGGCCTGCTGCCTGTTTTGAAACAATTTCTAAACTCGGGGAAATTCAGTTGGGGTGTGCATTGACCAACGTAAATCTCTTCATTATGGTTTTCTGAAGTATCCTGTCTACATTGATTTTCATTAGACCATGGTGCTATTTCTGAGATTTTCAGACACAAACATAGAATTATTTCTTGTTTGCAGAGATTCTTTATGATTTTTAGATGCACTTGTTGCCACTGTAGAACTTTATGTGACCTTCAGCAAATGATTACATGAAGGGAGAAAAAGAGTTCAGCACAAACATGAATTCTGTTAGGGCTACTTTAAAAAACAATAAGGTAAGCACTTTACAGGAGTTTTAGGAATAGTCTCTGTTGAAGTGTAAATGATGTATCAAAAATTAGGGGATTTTCTTTCAAGGATTACTATTGACATATTTGGTAATTGAAAAATGTTTTCAAATACGATAATAATTTAAAAAGCCAAAAACAATATATAGAAAAGAGAAAGAGGTCAACTCCTTTCTTTGGAAACTCCGACATCAGTAATTACCAAGGCATGGTCAAAGTCTCCATGAAACGTTCTTGAAGTATTAAAGTACTAAGATTAATGCCTTCCTTGGTAAAAGAAGATAGCTTGGTCATCAGATATAATGGCCAACAATACTGTTTGGATGTTGCCTGTTACCAAACTGGAGAAGAATGTAAGCTTTCTCTTAGTCTCTTAGTCTAACTTGCACCCACAACTTATTTCCTGTAGTATACAAAAATTTATCATGGTGGAAATATGACAGACTTCCTAAGAATTCACATGAAGTTGTCAAAAATTCAACTTGAAGCCAAGAAAATATATGCGAGTGGTCAGCTGTTCCTGATTTGTTTTGTTTCTGTTGCTGATGCATTTCAAAATGACATAAAGTTTCATTTCCTGCAATTTCTTGTAGGAATGCACAGTGTTTGGGATTCGGTCACGCTCCTATTCCTGCTCCTCACCCAAAGGTTTGATAGGAAGACCTCGCATTCCTCGGGACTTTTCAATTGGGGATTCAAATGGAGGTCAGTTCCCTGGCTTTGCATTATTCCATATCCGCCTGCTTCAGGCCCAGTGCTGATGGCATTACTTTACAGAGCTCACCAGTGTGTATGTTCGGTAGCCTTCAGGTAGCCCTACTTTCATCCCTCAATTTTCTCCCATCTACAGCCCCATCATGCCTTCCTTGATCCAGCCACTGATCTTGAGAGGGCATACAAGCTGGGAGAGCAAAACTAACAAAGTTACAAAAACTAACTCAGACAAGGGCAGTAATCCTCTTTTTGGAAGATACTTACCCTCAGCCTCCTGCTGAGTGTCTGGCAGGGACCAGGAGGAAGCTCAGGGTGACACGGAAGAGGCATCACAGAGAACAGATAGTTCCAGCTTCCCACAGATCCTAGGGAATCTCTGAAACACAGATGGGTTTTAGTATCTCTACAGGCTGGGAAGCAAAACCTACTCTCTTCATCAAGTGGAGTCAGAGATGTCTCTGCAAGAAGCTTGTAATTTTTTATGGCTTGTTTCTGACATGCTTTATTTCTAGACACATTGTTTCATATTTAGATGACAGCCCACAGTTTTCTCAGTGAGGGTATGGGTTATATTTGAAAACTGTGCAAAGTGTGAAATACATATATTGTGCTTTTCATACAACTCACATCACTTTAAAAACACCTGCATTTCAAGAGGCTTGACCTCTGTCTCTGTAACCGTGTCCATTGCCTTACTTCCACGTTTTCTCTCACTCCAGTATACCTTTAGTTTTTCACTAGGCCAGAGCAAGAGGCAGAACATGTGAGCCACAGTGAACGAGATGGAATGGGCACCCAGAGAAGCTGTCTATGCTGCATCATTGGAAGTGTTCAAGGCCAGATTGAATGGGGCTTTGAGCAGCCTCGTCTAGTGGTGGCATCTCGGCCCATGGTGGGGGCATTGGAACTAGATCATTGAATCATGGAATGATTGAGGTTGGAAATGACTCAAAGGTCACTGAGTCCAACCTTTGACCAAACACCATCATGTAAACTAAGCTGTAGCATCAAGTACCACATCCAGCTGTTTCTTGAACACTTTAGGAGATTCTATCACCAGCCTGGGTGGCCCATTACAATGCTTGCCTACCCATTCAGTGAGGCAATTCTTCCTGATGTCCAACCTGAACCTCCCCTGGAGCAGTTTGAGGCTGTTTTCTCTTGTGCTGTCACTTGTTGACTTGGAGAAGAGGCTGACCCCCCACTGGCTACAGCCTCCC
>VXBT01007844.1:79378-92872 GCA_013400235.1 Oriolus oriolus
TTGTTGTGACCCAAGGGCAGGACCTGGCACTGGGCCTTGTTGAACCTCACACCGCTGGCCTTGGCCCATGATCCGGCCTGTCCAGATCCCTCTGCAGAGCCCTCCTGTGCTCCAGCAGATCAGCACTCCCACCCAGCTTGGTGAGATCTGTGAACTGAGTGAGGATGCATGTCCTCATCCATATCAGTGATAAAGATACTAAGCAGGACTGGCCTCAGTGCTGCGCCCTGGGGAACAGCACTGGTGACAGACTGACAACTGAATGTGACTCTGTTCACCACCACTCTCTGGGCCCAGCCATCCAGACAGTTTTTTACCCAGCAGAGTGCACCTGTCCAAGCCAAGAGCTGCCAGCTTCTCCAGGAGATGCTGGCTGAGCCTGATGCCCTGGCTGTCCTGTATGTGCCAGTCATCACATTCAAGATACTCTGTTCTATAACCTTGTCCAGCACTGAGGTCACCAAGGTCAGGCTGACAGGCCATAGTTCCCCAGATCCTCCTTCTAACCCTTCTTGTAGGTGGGCACCATACTTGCAAACCTCCAGTTATCTGGGATGTCCCTGGTTAACTAGGACTGATGATAAGTGATGCAGAGTGGCTTGGCAAGCTCTTCTGCCAGCTCCCTAAGTACTCCAGAGATCTTTGAGATCCTAACCAATCTGATTCATTGACATTCAATGTGGAAAACATACAAAAATTCCGGAAATGTTATCATTAACTTTGAAACCATTTAACAACTTCAAAACCTGTTGTGAGGGTGAGAGATACAATGTCTGCAGACTTCTTTTTTCCTGAGAAACTGAGTTAAGCAGTGCAGCAAATAACTTCTTTGATGTTACTCAAATTCACTGTAAGATTTCATCTCCCCTTCTAAGGAGGAGTATGTATTGCACCATGCAGCTGCGTTGTATTTTCCTCCATCACTGAAAGTATTTGTAACCATTTATATTCAACAGATCAGGTGAGAAGTCTTTGAAAAAAACAAGGCAGAAGAAAAAGGTAGACCTATGTCACAGAATTAAAAGATGGCTGAATAGCAAAGCCCTGTGTCATGTGCTTAAAGTTAAGACAGAATTCCTTTGATGCTGCAGCTAAGGGACTTTGTTGGTGTCACAGCCCATTAGGTTTCACCCAGACCATTACCTGCCCTGACTTGAGAGGGGCTTGGGCCCATTTCTTTTTCATTGTTTTTCCCTTTCCTCCTGGGGCAGTCAATGTTGGACCTTTACATATCTTGTGGAGAAGGTGAAAACCTGTTCCTGTCCAGACTTTAGAAGCAGGGTGTTCTACAGCCTGCACCACAGATGCAGTGTAATGTTGGGAGGGAGGGTGGTGGTCTGCTGAGCTTCCTGCTGGCACTTCCCTTCCACCAGCACCTCTTGCACTGTCCCTTTTTTTGCCAGAATTTTGCAAGGATGGGAGCATTGAAGACAGTGTTTGGCAGCTGGCAGTGGTGATTATTGTGTGAGGCAGGCACACCTGTGCTCACTTTAAGCAGTTTTATCTGGGTATGGGACTAACCCAGGAGCTTGGCCCAAGAAGCTGGGTCAGATGGTTCATCCTGATCTCTGTGGACTGTTGTGGGACTGTGTCTGGGTCTGTGCAGGGGTCTGCACATGGAAAACCTGCCCTTGCACCTCTACCTAGCTGCCAGCACTTTGGACATCTTGCTTAGGGCTTAGCTATGCAAGAGGCAGGTGCAGCTGCCCTTGCACGTTTCAACAAAATGTAAGCCAAGGCAGATGAATTCAGGATGAGAACAGAGTGGTGTTTTGCACACAAAATATGAGAAAAATAGAGGCAAAACAACATCTGTTTCTTGTGGAAACTTCTAAATATGCTCAGTTTTAAAATGTACTACCTGCCTTTACTTGAGAAGGCATTACCAGGCTGTAACAGTAAAGGATTTGTCCCTGCTCTGTAGATGGTATGCTCATGAACAGTGGTCCATCCCTCCTCCAGGCCCTTACACTCTCTAAGTCACTGTCTCAGCTCCACCTTTCTAGTAAGTACTTCAGTGCCAACCCCATGGTGCTGTCTTGCATGAGGCTGTCTTCCTCTCCCATGGATACATGGCACTGGTTTCTTACAGAAAGCATCCTGTGGCACAGGATGTGTCACAGTGCCTGACAAGGATGTCCTTGTGCCTGACAACTAACTGAAATGCCCTTTTAGTCTCACTGCCTGTTTGGTAAATATTCTAGCTCTTGCTAACCTGAAGTCTACATTTGTCTGAGAAGATGCTGATTCAGTAAAGGGTGTTCAAGCCTGTATCTAACTTCAAAGAAAGCATGGTCTGGTGCTTTGACTTAGGCAAGTGCTTATCCTTCTGAACTATACCTGTGGTAGCTTTGCTAAAAACGTCTGCAAAACAGAGTGGCTTTTAATTTGAAAATGATAGTGGTCTCTATAGTTTTTGGACTTATTTTCTTCCAAAACAACCCAACTGAGTTGTTTATCTTTTATTTTGCTTTTTTAGAGAGTTTATGAAAATAATCTTCTTGAGTCATCTGTTTATAGGATCATAGAATTGTAGAAGATACAATTTTGTAACACATTAAACATCCCATGCAGTACCTAGAGTAGCAATATTCCTCTTTATGTAGAAGGATTTAAATTTTTTTAATAGCTAAAGCTGCATAAGGTGTGTAACTGCAAATGTTAGAAGAATGTCATTAAGATACGTTACTGCAAATTATGTAAAAAAGCAAATTATGAAGAGTGAGTCATTCAAGTCTGGGTTGTTTGGAAAAACAAAGAAATAGTATTTGCTGTTCTTAAAAACAGGCTGTTTGCAGAAACTGGCATTCACTGATACCCTTCTCAGTTCTGGCAGATCCTGTCAACTAAAAGCTTAGTAGGAAGTGGTCATAACCTAGGAAAAGCTGTTTCTAATATATGTGTGTTTTTGCCTTCCTAATTTTCAAATGACATTGCAAACCCTTAAATGGCAAGCTTATGGCTTGGTGGAGGTTGTGAGTTTTAAATAAACCTGATGACCTTGCAGTCTGAGTGCCCGATGGTGTTTGTGTCTTGCAGAGCGAGCGTACAGTCTGCCCGAGCAGTCCCGAGAGCAAAGGTACGGGTGTGTGTCACGGGGAGCCGGGAGCAGGTCTGTGCAAGAATGCCATCTAGGGAGCTGTGTGGGGAAGAGACATCAGCACCCCTCCCACGAAGGGTTTGAGCAGTTGTGTGGGAGGCCCATGGCATCCGTGAGCTCTTGCTAAACTGTGTGCCAAGCTCAACCCAGCTCTCATCACACACATCCTTACAGCAGGGATTTACTGTGGGACCTGCAAAGTAGGGCTGGGCTCCTGTCTGTTGCTGGGGCTCCTGCCCACTGTAGGAATGTCCAAACCACTGCAGTAAAAGCAGGGGAACTTTTGATACCAACTGTAATGTCGGCAAGCTTGTTCCACATTGCATATACAGAGCGCTCACTGGCAAGTGTTACTTCTTTTTACAGAGGGATAGCAATCTTTTTCATAATGTGTTACACCCACAACAAAGCAAGTGATTGTAAATGTTAGGTGAAACAAGCACTGTCCAGATTGTGCTATATCTTAATTAAAGGACTGTTGCCAGTGGAATGAGGAACATTTTTTCACTGGTCTCCATTTTAGGATTCAGGAAGAGGAATGGAATAAATATATTGTACCCTCAAAAAATGAGTCTGAAAAATATAAAATGAGTCGGACTTTCAGCTTTCTGATGAACAGGATGACCAGCACACGGAATAAATGCAAGGTAAGTTGGGATTTATGTCTATTTTATTATGTGTGATTATGTCACTGTAATTAAATTAATTGTGGATGGAAGCTAAATTTTTAAAATTTTAAAATTTAAAGATAAATTGTTTATTGCAAAACCACAAAAGTCATAGGAAGACTGTTTTCACTTTTTTAAAAAAATTTAAAACATATGCAGGGTACCCTGTAATGGCCTTCGTATTAAAAACCAGCTTTCCTTTTAAGCAACAGCGTTAGCTAAACAACATTGAGTATTTTCCTTGCTATTTTTTTAATGTCATCAGTGATTCTGTTTGGTGATTTAGTGAACATTTAAATGTATGAATTGCATTGAAGAAATAATTTTCTTTGTTAAATGAAATTAAGAGACATGGGTCTGTTCTTAGAATTGCTCTCAAAAAGTAATTGAGTATGTAAGATTCTGCATTGGAGTGTAATTAGTTGAATTTGCCTTATTTGAAGTTAAGGGGACTTTTTGCCTAAGTAGGCACTTCTTAGTGTTAAAGAGTTGGAGATTTGAGGCCTGCACAGTCAAACAAGCCTACTATGGAAGGCAGATTACAACACTGTAGTTTAATTCTAAGACACCTTAATTTTGGGTTAATGGCATCAATTAGCAGTTTGAAAGACCGGCTTCGCCTACAGGCTCTTGCTGGCTGGCCTTCTGGCAGTTTTGCAGGCTCCCTAGTGTGCCCTCCTGTGCCCCAGGACATCCTGATATACTTGGATGTGAAGGTGTTTGTCTGAGGCAGTATCTTCAAGAGTGTCAGAACTGGCTGTGAACGTGTATGTCTGGTCATGCAGCTTGTGTCTGTGTGTTCTCCTAAAGTGTAACAGTCAGTAACTACAAGTATGCTGTATGTATAGTTATGCCAACAAGGGTACTGTGAAAACAGGCAGAGTTTATTAAATTTTTTACCACTCATTAGAAACAGGTTGTTTCTAATGTCTTCTAAGATCTGAAGACCACTAGTTGAAATTTGCATAACTGCACCTTTGTCTGCAGAGGTATGAGCTGTATACATATAGGGGATGTGGCCATTGATACCCATGTGTGCAGTGAATCAACTACACTTCTTAAATTTTATTTCCTGCACCTCCCCTTTTAGTAGACTTCTGGCTGTATTTCTGCCAGTCTTCCTTGATAATGCTTCCAGGCCTAGCTGCCAGTAAAAGCAATGCCTATATAATTTTAGGGCTTCAGCAATATTGGGTGTAAGAGTACAGTATGCTGTTGCAGGTCTTCCAGGACAGGGAATAAATGTTCTAGAATAATTTGGTCTTATAAGGGAATGTTTTATTGTTTTTAAGATCTAATTACTTCATCTTATTTTCTTATTTATTTATTCATTTATTTATTTACTTATTTTCCTGCCTCCGTTTTTGGGAATGAAGACAAAAAATAAAGATACCAAAGATAAGGAGAAGCCAACCAGGCACAATTTTACAAATGGAACTTTCCCAGGAGTTATCCCATGTATGGTCTGTGAAAAGGCCCTCCTAGGAAAGGAGTCACTGCAGTGCTCTTGTAAGTAGCTGCTGGCTTTTACAGTGAATTTACAGTGCTCTGAATGCTGTTCTGATGTCCTGGTTGGTTCAGTGTGTTGTTTGAAACCTTGTCTACGTTTGGATGTACCTCCCTTATTTAATGAGCTGACAAGGGAAAGGGAGGAAGGACAGCAGGTAGCAGATTCAGAAGGGACCTTGTCAATCTCCTAGCCCTAGCACATTAGGCAGAAACCTCTTTCTAGCCTGGATCTGTACATTGAAGAATCCTGAGGATTACTTTAGTAAGTGAACCGGAAAAAGGGAAAAACTGAAGCCTCAGAGTACATTTTCTGCAGACTGGGGTCCCTGTTTGGTGCCAGGCTTTGAAACGTACCTTCTCTTTCAGATTGCAGCGTGATTGTGCATAAAAGCTGCAAGGAGTGCGCTCCTGTGTGCACCAAGGTAACCTTGTACACTGATCTTACTGGAGCATACTTACTTTCCAAGGGGCTGGAAACATGATGAAAGAAGAAAGAAAACACACACAGACTCCCTAGACCCAGTGTCTGTGTGCAAAGGGCTGCAAGGGTTTCAGAATGGCTAATGTGAGCAGCTGAGCAAACACTGTGCTTGAGTAACAATTGTTAGCGAGGGGCTGAAAATGAGTTTCAGGAAGTATTTGTGTTTTTGAAAAGTTGCAAGCTCAGATTGTGATATGGTGTGCCTGGAGGGTTACAAAATGGATTGAAAAGAAGGGCTCCTCAAAACCACAGAGAGAACCCTTGTGTACAAGAGGGGATTCCATACTTTGGAATAATGGAAAGCAGAGATGGAAGGGGCTCTGGCAGGTGACCTCATCCATCTCCTCACCCTTGGGCAGGCTCACTTCTAGGTAACAATTTGGGCAGATGTTTGTTTCACCCATTCTGGAAAATCTCTGGAGGAGGGGACTCCACAGCTGCCTGCCTAGGCAGTTAGTCCCAGTGTTCAGCTGCTTCTGAACAGGGAAAAACCAGCTCTAGAGCTGATGGATACTACCTTAACTCTTAAGAAGGAATGCATGCATGGTGAGGTTATCATAAAAAATACATGATCTTGAAAACCAGATGTGTAAGGCTACTGCCCTCAGGAAACAAAATGAGACTTGAAGAGAAATGTGCCACAGTGATGCAGGTCATTTTTCAAATTAGTGGAGTGTGTCTTTCTGGTGTAGCTGGGTTTTGCATGATGGTGGCTTGCAAGGACAGTGTATTTCCATACTGATTCTTTAGTATAAACAAGCCTTAAACTGTATGTTAATCAAGTGGGTTTATAATTTTCACATCATAGTCTTGCACTAATTTCTAGGCAACTTTAATGCATTAAGACAGCTGAACTGACAGCTTTGGTTCCTGGGGATGGTGGGTTATTTGCAAGAGGAGACAAGAGCCCCCACCACCTCCTACTCATCTCAGCAAGAATGCGGTGCAGGAAATGTTCACTGACCCACCTGAAGTGAAGTATGTGCCCAAGCACAGCAGGCTTTTGCTACAGATTTTGCAAAAGTCCACTTTGGAAGAGGGAGCTGTTCTGCCTCTGGTATCCACGCTTCCTCAGATAGTGCCCTGCCACAAATGCTTTGATCTTATTTGAGTATAAAGCCCTGAATGTGCACTTTTCTTGCAGCCTTTGCAGGCAATACTCATACAGAGAAAGTAGAATGCTTTAACTCAGTCTGCTTAGAATAAATAGTTTTGTATCATAGTACGAATAGTATTGTACTTTGAATATTATTATCTACCAATAACGAATAAAATTAGTTACTGGAAGAAATTAGTACCATAATTTTGGACCATTTTTTGCAGCTCTTTGTGTGATGGTTAAATAAGTTATGACTTGACTGTTAAGTATATTATCATATATGTGATTTCAAAAAATTCTTTTTTCAGAAATCCCAGGAGAGATACCATAATAAAAACAAGCCCCAAGTTGGTGTAACAAGTAAGTTAGGTTTAAACCTAGCATTTCTAAGGCAGGCCTTGATTAAAAATCATGGGACTGACAGTATGAACTTTCCTGCATCATTTGTCTGTTTTTAATTTTCATTTCAGTATCTGTAGGAAAGGGTGTGTGTCTCTAATATGAATGGAATTCTTTTGAGAGATCACTGTTAACTCATCCTCTACTAAAATGTGTGTGAATTTACTGATTTTCAGTAAAACCAGTAGTAAAAAGTAGTCAGTTCTGTCTTTGTAGTTTACCTTGTGCGCAAGTATCTGCGCACCTATGGAGCATGTATGATTTGAGATTATTTTCTTATCAAATGATAACCACTCTGGGGCTATTCCATGTTGCCTACAGGTTTGTTTTTATATTCTGTGCAAGAGCGTTGTGGTCATGTACCTTGGCAAGTGGACATTCTTGATGCCTGGTGTAGGTCAATATGAGCACCAGATAGCATTTCTCAGTATCAGTGTGCTGTTGATGACATACTCCATCAAACAGTGACAAACTCATTGTTTGTCAATATGTTGTGTTGTGCTTTGCCTCACAGATTCCCTTCCTGGAGACGTTTCACAGATTGTGCTATCCTCAGTGCATCCTTCTTCCTCTGTACCTATTGGACTGTCTCCTGGAAAGAGGGAAGCCTCACAACAGCCATACTTCTTGTCCAAAAGTGTCCCCAGTGCCAGTTTGGAAAGGTAGAGGGGCAGTTGCCAATGGACTATGCTAAAAACATCCTTCAGCATTTCTAGGAAAACTGAAACCACGAAATAAATGTGGGATTTTTTTATTTCTGCTGTAGAAGAGCTACACAATTTTCTGAACAAGACTCTGAGACTAGCCCCTGGAAGTCCAAGTCACAGTCTGAAGAGATGTTACAAGCATTAGGGACCTTTTCTTCAATGGATTCTTTTATGATGGAAGGTGAGAATGCTGCACAGATGTTGCATCTCATAGCTGGTATTGGGAAGTGAAAACCAGAAAAACTCCTTAGCTCATCTAGGAACATCCTTCATCTTCTAAAAGAGCACCTGGTTTTGATAATTGCAGTTGCATCCCTCATTAAAATGATGAAATCAAACACATTAGTCTTAAAAGAGAACTTTTCCTTTCTTCCTTGTGACAAACTATTTTATAACTTTTAGAATATTTTAGTATGTTGTTACCATTTTAAAATAACAGGAACAAATGTACTGGGCATCCTTGCAGAAACAGGACAGTAATACACTTTTCTTTTGTACTCATCCAGTCGACTCCATTGACAGTGTCCACTGGAAACTGTAAACCTGCAACACTTGTATTTCCTCAGTAGCCCCAAATTCTTACCTCCTACTGGTGAGCTCTGCTCCTACAATAACTACATAGCCTTGTGAAGCAAATAGAAATAGATTTTTTCTGTAGCTAGGTGTGAGACTGAAAGCTGAAGGGCATTCACTTACATAGAATGGTGCAAATACCACTCACTGGACATCTGCTATTGGAAATGTTGAATTTTATTTTTAAATTTTAAAAATTTTCTTCAAGCAAAGACCTACAAGAAGGGTTTAATGTGAGGAAAGAAGAGTGGGGTTTTTTCTGTTCTCCTCCCCTTCTGTCACAAAAGCAATTCAACACTTTTGTAATGATTTTGACATCTGGCAAACTTCACTGTGGTAAAGCCAGTGCCAGTGTTTGCAGAAGTCTTATCTGTAGTTCGTCTCTGTGATGTGTTCCCCTTACTATGTGAATTGATCTGTGTGTGCCAAGGGACTTCCCTTACTCTTTATGTGTGGTGTTAAAGAAATATAAATTTTGTCATAGATGATGTGGATTTGTCTCAGTGGACTGATCTCTGCACAGATGCAGAAGAGTTTGAGGCAGAGTCCTGGAGTCTTGTCGTGGATCCGATGTTCTGTAGCAAGCAAGAAAAGGATGTCGTCAAGCGGCAGGATGTCATATTTGGTCAGTATTTCAAAGCTCTGTGTAAGTTTAAAAGCAATTTAGCGTATCAAGTAGAGAGGGAACCTACATGGTTTATGTCCAGAAGAACAAATGCTTCGACTCAAAACAATAAGAAGGTTCAAAGAACATTTTTATGACAGATTACGATGTGTCCTAGAACTAAAGAAATGGATAGTAGTGGCTACCAGAGACATGCCTAGCCTGTTCACAGAATGGTTGAAATTGGAAGAGACCTCATCTGATCCCCAGCTCAAGCAATTACAACCACAGCTTGTTCAGTGGGATACAGAGAGAATTGTGTCAGAGCCAGATAAATGAATTCTTCCTACCGACATAATCTGTTAGGTTTGAGGCTCACACGGAAAAAAGAATTATGACTGTGTATTTGATAGACTAAAGTCTATCTTAGAAGGTGTGCACAATATTCGGGTGATTACTACACTGTGCTCTTTTCTTTTATACCACAGAGTTGATGCAAACAGAAGTACATCACATCCATACCCTGTTCATTATGTCTGAAATATTCAGGAAAGGGATGAAGGAAGAACTGCAGCTTGACCACAGCATGGTGGACAGAATATTCCCCTGCTTAGATGAGCTACTGGAGATGCATAGGCAATTCTTCTGCAGAATGAAGGACAGACGGCAGGAATCATGTGAAGCAGGGAGCGAGCGTAATTTTGTCATCAGCAGAATTGGAGACATCCTTGTGCAGCAGGTAGAGGCTTCAGCTCTTTTAAGCCTTTAAGTGCTCAGGGTTCCCAATTTAAGCAATTTTTTTACTCCAAAACTTCTGTGGACAAGAAGACAGTTATGGTTGCCTCAAAAAGATTCGAAACCTGTCCTCCCCTGATTACTTCAGGATGAAATAGCAATGTGAAAAAAAAAAATCATTATTGTCAGGTAACTGTGATGAACTTGGGGTGGAGAGAACTTGATAAACCAGTAGTGTAAAAGTTCTCTATTCGTACAAAATTCATTAAAGGTGTACAATTTCCTGTCAGATATAATGTTGAGCACAACTCACTTATTACTTTCTTCAGTTTTCAGAGGAAAATGCAACTAAAATGGAGAAAATATATGGAGAGTTTTGTAGCCATCAGAAAGAAGCTGTTAATCTCTTCAAAGAGCTGCAACAAAACAAGAAGTTTCAGAATTTTATTAAAGTAAGTTAATGTGGAATCATGGGCACTACTGACAAAATGCTCAGGAAAAAGGTACATAGCTTTTACTTGGATTTAGGATTGGAATTATATTCAGTAACTCACTTTTAATAGCTAATAAAAATGGCAAAAGTTTTTCCTCCTTAACTAGTGAGCTGATAAATCACAGTTTTCTTTCAAACTTTAGAATGCTTTGGCATCCAGTGTGTATTACACACGTGTTCCTGTTACAGTACGCCTCATCCCTCAGCACAGCAACAGTTCCTTGGGGAAGGTTCAGATTACCCAGCATTTGTTTTAACTTACTCTATTGCTTTTAGATCATGTTTCTTATTAGTCAATTGGTGGTTTAATATACATTTACTACTTAAGGTATATATTTGTATCTGTGCAGCTGAGAAATAGTAACATGATGGCACGACGCCGAGGAATCCCTGAGTGCATTTTGCTCGTCACCCAGCGAATCACCAAATACCCTGTTCTGGTTGAAAGGATACTGCAATACTCAAAAGGTGAATAAAAGCTGAAGTGCTGCTTCATGTCTGAAATCCTAGCACATTTCTAACGTAAGGAAGACTGCACAGCTACAGTATCACAAAAGATTAGATTCACTGCTCTGTTGAGATAGAACCAGAGCAACATAAATACCTACTGTTTAGGCAAATGTCGCCTAAACAGGGTTGTCTGGTCTATGTAGGCCTTGTCAAGGCTGGGCTGTGAGGATTTCTGATATTCCAGCCAGGTAAGCCATAGAAGTCCAGATGAGCGTACTTGTTTTAGGAAAAGACCTTGACTAGAGGATGTGAACTAGCTCAGATACACATCTGTACCTTTGGAATTAATTCTGGAGGAGTCTTTTCTAGTGGGGTTAGGCAAACATTTTGTAAATTACTGTCTGTTTTTTCAGGCAAGGCTTGAATGACCTCTGGAACTTAGTAGAACATTTTACAAATACTATTAACTTGCAGATATTGCCCCCCAAATGGGCAGTAAATGAGCGTTGTAGAAAGTTGCATATACCAATGCAAATCCTTTGTACTTGCTATCCTGTTTCAAGGGTTCTTTTACTTAGCCAGAAAAGTAATGTACTGTATGATTTACTTAGCTGCTGATTTTTTTTTTCAAAGTGCTTACACCTCATAAATTTGTCAAAAACCATTCAACATGTTGTTTTGGCTAATGAACAAATCTGAGGTACAGGTCATCTTTTAATAGGTGAGTCAAACAAAAGTATATACCTTTAATAATTCTAGTCAGATGGTTGCCAAGTTCAACTTAAAATAACAAAGGTATCAATTTAAGCTTTGCATCATGCTGATTGTTTGCAGAAAGTAATGAGTTATATCTTCTCTTGACCCTGCTGAATAGTGTCATGTTGTTCATTTTTTGTTTCATACAGAAGGAACAGAAGAGCATAAAGACCTGTGCAAAGCCCTTCATCTAATTAAGGATATAATTGCAGCAGTAGATTTGAAAGTGAATGAGTATGAGAAAAAGCAAAAGCTGTTGGAAATTCTCTGTAGAACTGAAAACAAAACATATACAAAGCTGAAAAATGGCCATGTTTTTAGGAAGCAAGACTTGATGAGGAAAGAGAGGATACTTCTTCATGAAGGTTTAGTGTACTGGAAGACAGCGACTGGTCGGTTCAAAGGTATTCCATCTGAGCAGTGAAGTCCTTTAACTCTTTATTTGCAAATAACATTTGAAGACTGGTTAAAGAATGAAAATACCTTATTGTGCTATATTGCAAATAAGAATGTCTGAGGTAGTGGTATTGCAAACGTCCCACTAATTGCTGTAGGATCAGTTCCAGGAGCTGCCATGGTTTGTGAGTAATCTGCACGAACACAAGTTCATGTACAATGTCATCTGCATTTCTTCTTCCAGTCCACTCCTTCTAGTTTTTTGTTTTTCAATTTCATTTCATAATACAGTGTTTTAACATGTACATTTTTATTGTTCACGGTATTTGCTATTGAAAATAGCTTACTAAAAATTCAGTGGTAATGAGACATCCATAGTAGAATAGAAATTCTGAAGCCACATTTGGCTGGAGCACAATTTTTACATGCAAGCTCAGAATTTGATTTTTGGTGTTAATCATGTATTAGGGGCTGGGGTATTTTGGAGTGTACTAGTATTTGCTGTAGAACTTTATAAAGATGTCTGTTCATCATTATTCTACAGATGCTTTTTCCAGTGTAATACTGTACTGTGAGAGTATGTTACAGCACAGACAAAGCAAGATTTATGTGAGAAAGTCTTTGCCAGGTGAATGGCTTAGAGGAGCTGTATTGCCATTGGTGCAAGGATTTCTTCTTTCCCTGGGCCAGTGCTCCAGCATGGTGCTCTTTCCTGGGAGATACAAAGCAGGGATGAGCAAGTGCTTCGTGCGGACCATGGGCTAATTCAGATATTTCTTGTTTAGTTTACTGTAGGATTCTACGAGATATGTCTTCATCAGGGCTTCTCTCTTTATAAGGATAAAAGAAGAATTTAACACTGATTGTACTAATTTTAATTGAAATTAATTATTTTCCTTTTCTCATTTCAAGACACCTTAGCTCTACTTCTAACTGATGTACTACTGTTCTTACAAGAAAAGGATCAAAAATACATCTTCGCAGCTGTTGTGAGTATATTATCAGATATTTGAACGCATACGTTGCACATTTATTTGTATATTTCTCAAAAATTAGGAAACCTCGGTCATGCCCACATAACTTTTTTTTTCTAAAATCCTCATATTGTGTTCAGAACTGTAATATGTTAGTATATAGAAAATTAAGTTTGTTTCCAAAAAGAAATAATTTTTTTTATGGAGAAAGATGAAAATAACAGAATTATATCTTTAATGTTGTACCTCACATGACTGTGAAGGTGGGAAGTAATGCAGGCTCTTTCAGTTGTCTAATATAAATTTCAATTTTTGGTAAAACAAACAGAAGAATAATCGTTACTGAAAATACAGCAGTAAATACACATAAAAGATATGAAAGGTCATGGAAAGAAGTTCCCAAACTATATAAATATAAATATTATATGAATATTGTGTCTCAGTATCACTGAGCTTCTGAGATTTTCTTTGTAGCACATATCTAGTGCTTAATTTGTTTGTTAACTGTGTAATGTATTTTAAAGAATAGTTGTCCTGGTTTAGGACAAAA
>VXBT01007846.1:0-69539 GCA_013400235.1 Oriolus oriolus
AGGTTGCCCAGGGAGGTTTTGGATGCCCCCATACATAAACATGGCAGTGTCCCTTTCCATGGCAGGAGTGGTTGGGACTAGATGATTAAGTTTCATTAACATTCCATGATTCTATGATTCTTTGTACAAACTGTTTTCTTCAGTAGCTGAGCATTTTTTTGGCTCTCTTCTGTGCTGCCTATGAAGTTGCACTTGTTAAATAAGACCTGTTTTCCATACACATCTTAATTCATTGAAAATTTATCACTTACTTTTTACAAAATACGTTTTTTTTTCTCATATTTAGTAGTTTGTTGATACCAAGGCAATTGGCTAATAAACTGCTGGAAAACCCTAAATCACTTTGCAAAGACTGGCATATTCTCAGTCTTCTATTTTTCATATGATAAATCAAAAGACGAGGAGACGGAGAGTCACTGCAGTAATCCTTTTGGAAATTTGAACAGAAATTGACAAATTAAAATGTATTTATTGTTCCATTAGATGAATACTAACAACTTCCTTTACAACTGATGGACTGAAAAATTATGCACCATTTTTGTGTAGCGTGATTCTGGTTTGTGACAAACACTGAGAGCTATTTATTTATTTATGTGTTGGTATCCCTCAGTGTTGTACGCGCTGCTTCTCAATTCAAGTTACTGCATTCACTTTCCCAGTGAACCAGTCTGCGATTCCTACCAGTATTGTCCTTGTTATGTGTTGCAGAACTGTGATTTTGGGCCAACCAAATAATGTCTGTAAGGATTTTCAAATGCAATCACAATAGCTTTGCATTCTAGTATTCTCAATTTTTTAATAATTCTACAGTCTTTCTATAATTTTTATCAGTGTTGGAGAACCAGCTCAAATGTCGCACTGTTTTCATATGGTTGTGAGCCAGTTTGCTCTTGTTTTCTTTTTTAATTTAGGTTGTGATCAGTGGCCTCTAGGCAGGCACTTTCAGTTCAAAAACCAACTAACCTGCATCTCAGTAGTGAAGTCCAAAATACTTTGTGTTGGATGCAACATCAGTGATTAAAAGGTCATATAATACTCCGTAAGCTATTTTCATCAGGACTTCCAGTATAATTTCTGATTTTTCTCTCAGTTCATTATTAACAGATAATTTTAGAGTATTGTACTTTTTTTGTTTGGCTTTTTGTTTCAGTTTTGGTTTTGTTTTGTAGACAGCATCTCTAAATATTCTGTTTTCAGGGTGTTCAGATATTTTAGTTATCAGGCTGGTCTGCAGGCCTGGAAAGCTCTTCAGCTTCAGAATTATTTTAAAATAATTTCACTTTCCTGTCTTTGTTTCACTCTACACTATCTTTCTTAACTAGAATTCTCCATCACTGATTTCCTCCTAGAGTTTTCAACACTCCATGTGTGTTGGCCCTGTAGGTTTCAGTAATGTCAATTATATCAGTTAGCCAATTATACCCTATTAGTGTCATATCACTTAATACTTGGAATGTGGGATCATTCCTACTAGAAATAAGGATGTTGCAGTAAATTCATGTAATCTAAATGCAGAAGGAATATATTAGGATATATTAGTCTGTCATCTCATCAGAGGGGGATTATACTCTTTCATATTCTCTAAAATCGTGTTGAGAACAAAATGTTCAGAGTAATGGTACTTCCATCACATCTCTTAATCACTCCACATACAAATATATTTTCCATCAGCAAAATACCTTTTTGTGTGTATATTTTTCCTACTGAATTACTAAGTAACTGAACTTTAAGGTGCTAGCAATCACCTTGGTCAAACAGAACTGTTTCAGCAATATATTTCTGGTTTTTCTAGTTTTGTGCCCTATTCATTCAGATGGCAGTGCCCTTTCCTAAAATCCAGCTTATATGGATGCTTCTAAAAAGGGATCTTTTGTGCAATTCTGATACCCTTTTCTATTTTTATGAACACTGCTTCAGGAAGTGAGTTCATGTGTCTTAGCCCTCTGTATTTTCCACTAGAATGTTGAACTGTACTAATTTCATTGTCTCATTCACTGTTGATCCACTGTGCTTCTTAGTGTACTGGCTTTTTACATCAATATGTAATCATGCTCTTGGAAAAGTAGAAGAGGGTCATCTGAAATACCATTCCATTAAAAAATTGAGAGCTTAAGGTGTTATGGCTGTTTAATTTTTTTTTGATCCCTCTGTGTGTGTGGATAGAAGTTGTTTGATGTAGCCAACTTTTTAATGTTTTTTCCTCACCCTTTTCCCTTAAGTCAAATAATAATTCCTTCATTTAGTTGTTGATGCAAATGTTTTCATATATATAAAATACCTTAACAATTACTTCTTTTGTTGTTATTAAACATTACTATGGATTAATAATGAATGGTTCAGGGCAAATCCTTGGCATCATATAATGAGAAGTTACATAGTAGGCCAGGATCTGTTTTTCTCTTTTGGTGCTAAGCACTGACTCAGCTTAAAGCTGGCAGTTTCTGTGCATGATTTATCACTAGCTTATACACTGGCAGCAAGTAAAAAAATTGCAACAGTGCGGCTGTAGTAGCGTGAGTTCTGAAACTTAGGACAAGATTCACAAAATGGCCTTAAATATTTTGTGAGCTTAAATGGAAATAGGTAATGGCTCTATTTGGCTTTTTTTGGAAATTTTCAGTTGTTTCTACATGCAGTGCATACAGTTCACCTTTTGGTGGAGACATAGCATGCTCTGCAAACATTTCAGTGGAAGGTAAAAGCTGCTGACTCATTGAATTCAAAAGGCTAGGCTCTGGGTTGTGTGGTAAGAGGAGAGGCTTGTTAAGACTGAAACTGGAGACAGACAGAACACTGTCCAAGTCTTAGAACTTCTTATGAAATACATAAACATGTAGCGCAGAATGGAGGTGAGGCAAGGAGTTTGGAGGTATCTTAAGGAAATGAAGCTAGAGGAAAAGGATGCATTTTAATGAAAACTCACTATGTGCGCTGGAAATGTCTTTTATATGCCCCCCAAGCAGATGAAAGGGTGCTTTTTTCTTTTCATGAATTGAGACTAAAACATAACATCACTACTCCACTGGAGACTCCTGTGGGACAGGTGTGGTCAGAAAAAGACTGCTAACACTGTCTGAAGAGAGAGAGTCTGAGTGAGCAATGCCTTAAGGCAGTTAACATTCGCTATTTTGTCACATGTTTTTGCACTCATTCCAAGACCAGCATTTTTATAAAGCTTAGTTTGCTACGTTTTAGGTTATTGACTTGAAGTTCTTTGCGTATAATTCCTGCTCATCCATATTGAAAGATAGCATGAAAAAGCTATGTAATATTAAGTTAATCTAACAGTCATGAAAAGGAACATGGACAAGCCAGAAGTTTCCAGTTACAGGAACAACAGAAGAGCAAGTCTTTCGTTGTTTCTATACTTGAAAATAGTAAATATGTAATACCAGTTTAATTCAGTCTAAGTTTTAGTTTTTGAGTTCGAAACAGATAAAACACCAAGTAGTAAAAATCATCTGCAAGTGGTATCATGAATTGTGAATTGTTCAAGAACAAATATATGATGCCTATACCCACCCAAAATTAAAACAATACAAAACCCACCCAAACAAGGACCTGAAACATGAGTGAAAATGCATGTGTAGCAATAATCTCAAAATACCTTAGGGAAACTGTGCATCTTCAATACTAAAAACTATTCAGTTAAGAAGTACTGTTTAATGAATTACTACTTTTGTCCTTTATTTCCCTCTGCCCATCACTTAATATGTATATCTCTGCAGGTCTTGGGTATATGTGAGAGAACATATATATGCTTCTTTTATTCTCCTGGCTGCTCACCTGTCTGATGAGATACCAAGCTCTTAGCTAACTACTGCAACTGATAGTTCCACAAGCAAAATTATTACTGCATTTCCCAACATAGCAAGTGGATCTCCACCCCTACTGCAACTTAGACACATTCTGTTATGTATTTACCAATTTCTAAAATGTACTGGCTTCATTCTTAAAAATATTTTTTAGTAGTCTGCTGTGCAGATTTTTTTCAAAATCACTTTTTTTTTTCTCCTCAACCAGATTAATTTTTTCTCCTAAAGAGCTCCTAAAGCCATTCCTTGCCCGCATAAACCAGTTTGGTTTGCACTGGCATGGAATGAAAGATTGCCAGCTGTCACAGAAGCAGCTTCATCCAGACCAGCACCATGAGCTATATTCAGTTATTGTTCCAACATTAACTTTTTAAAATATGTTGTAGACACTGCACTGAATTTGGTCTCTGAAATATTCTTTCATTATGTGCATTTGAACTGCAGGGTTGTTTTTTTCCACTTAAATAGTCTGCTCTGTATAAATAAGTATTTTTCGTTTAGTTGTTGTATTCATATTTAAAGACATTTGGCCAGTAAAACTGGAGAGAAAAACTCTTGATAATTATTTTTTAAATTATGCTTAATTATTTTTTAAATTATGCTTAATATTTGTACTGACCTTGAAGCACTCAGCAAAGTTGTTTTTTTAAAAGAAAATTAGTTTATTCTCCATCACTCTTGATAGTCTTGAGCATTATTGACAGTGAGGGTATCAATACCACCATATCTAACTGGATTTATGCCATTTCAAGCTGGATCCTTTGTTAGCATGGAAAGAATAACTAACTTTGCTAGTATGTTTCCGAGCTATCGGCAGTCAGGAAAGTCGGGTTGGGGTATAGATGCAACATACAACTACTGAGCACAAAATCATAAGGTTGTCTTTAGAAAGTAATGTAGTTCTGCTCTTTTTGTTTACTGTTTTGTTAAGTGGGAGTAGGGAAAGGTAGTGGGAAAAATAATAGGACAGAAAGGGCTATAGACTGACATCTGTTTACGCTTGGTATCACTCGAGGGTTTACGGATATTACGGCAGAGGATGAGTAACACAGGAGACTTTTGAGGATGAAGTTTCAGCTTCTGTGTGGATTTTATCACAGAACTTCAATCCAGACTAAAGGGGTAGGAAAATAGAAAGCGAAATAGTGTATGGGGGAGGAGCTGAGAAGTATTTATGTGCAAAGCTAAACTATTATGGGAATGCAGTGACTTATTCTTCTACACCCAAGGAGAAGCTTGAAAGGCAGTTGCTTGAAGTCTTTTTACTTGTCTGTAGTAAACCCAAATTTTCATATTCCTTGTGCTCATGGAGTCTGATTGGAGTCAAAACACACAGTCTTACCCAGTTGCGTGAGACTGATCTCCTGCTGGACAAATGTAATCAACAATGAGCATGTGGTGTTGCCATATTTAATTTACTGAATGCCAGGGTAGCATTTTGAGCTAGTTGTTTCTATTACTTATACCCAAAGCAGATTCTCTATTTTACTGTAATACCTGTTAGCACATTCTTGTGAAGAAAAAAAGCAAGAACTGACATTATTTTCTTATTTCTTATGTTGTCCTTTCTATTGCAAAGGAAGACAAGGTTTTAATCATCACTTAGGGGCAATTTCATTTTGTATTTCTTCTCTCAAATCTAATACATTTCTGATATACTTCTGTAAGTTCAAGGCATCAGTCCTCTCCAGAAGAAGTAAATTCCATTACCTTAAAAATACAATTGTAATAAATTTTCTGTTTTAAGGAGGAATCTCTGAAACTTGGGTTTAAAACTTACATATCCACTCATCTTTTCTTTCCTAAATGTTCTAGAATGTATTTATGGAGATTTGTGAACCTAAGCCATATTTCTGCAGTCTATTTAGCCTGAAAGTAACACCTGCTATATACTGCCAGGGGTGTGGATGCAGTTAATACTTATGCCTCTCTCCAAATGAATTCATTTTCTAGTTTTTTGGGGGTTTTGATAGATCTGGTGCTGTATTTTAGTGGTATGATGTCTGTTACTGGCTAAGCCCTCACTACCTTGCTTTGCTTTCTAGAGAAACTTACCACCACAGTTTTTAAGGCAGTGCTTTCTGTTAGTATGAAATCCTTTGTCTAGAAAATGCGGAATATCATAAGGTACAAGAAAATGAAGTAATTAGAAGACTGCTTCTTTTTCTAATGCTATACTTCCTGAAATGTAGCTAAGAAGTTATATATTCCTCTATAAGAAGTATTTATTAATTTTGCCCTACGTACTTGAGCAGTTTTACTGCTTTCTCAGGAATGTTAAAGAAAGCACTTTCATTTGTCATAGGGTGCTGACATAATCTGCTTAGTGCCAGGGGTGGGTAGGAAGGGCAGATGTGAAGCCTGGAAAGTGAAAGACATGGTTGTACTTTAGCAGGACTCACTTCTGATGCTGCTGGTTTCAATCTTTTGCATACTTTAAACTAGTTGTGGAAAAACTTGTTCTTAATGAATTAACTTTTTAAGTAGTTTTAGTAAAGGTATTGATAAAAGTATACATAATATGGCTTTTCAGTATCTCATATACCAGTCAGAAATGTTAAATGAATCCATTGTCTATACCAGATCAAAAATTGTGCAATAATGTGTAATTTGAAGGTTGCTGCATTCTTTGTAACAAGTGCTTAATCTTTTGCAATAATGATAACGCAAATATACAAAAGACAGTATTTAGCAATAGTTTACATAAGGGTGAATTGTTAAAAGGAAAAAGAAGATGGTAGAACAGTTTGAAAAGAAAAATAACTGGTTGAAAGGCAGGAAAAACTGTTGCAAGAGTATCTCCTGGAAAACTCATGAGCCGTGACCCAAAACTGATGTCAAACACATTAATGGCTCACTGTGATGAATAACCAAGTAAGTATGAAGTACTTCTGTACCTAAAACAAATGCTAGCACTGGATTCACTGGATATTTAACTTTTCATGGTATTTTTTGTTTTAAGTATTAATGTCAGAAATCATCTGGATGGTGTTTTTCTTATCTGGCAACACAGTGAAACAGAAGAGCTGGGTGGATTCTTTCAGTTGCACTGACACAGAAGAGAAGCTGTTAAGGACAACACAAAGCAGTGTTACTCTTGTGAGGGAAACAAGATAGTTCTTTTCCTACATCCAAGCTACACAAAGTTATGTCAAGTACCTACAGAAAGAGTGCATGAAAGAGCTGGCTAGCTGCCAGCCTGCAGGTTTCATTATCAGGAAAAAATAGAATTTTGAGGAAAGAAAGCCTGCAAAAGAAGGTGGGAACAAGCTTTAAAAAAAACCCCTGAGAGCAGGTGGAGGCAACCTGCATGAATAATATATTTATGTAGCTGTGAGACGTAAACACATGAGCACAGCAGCTTCCATATAAATGTGGAGTTCAATTTTTCTTTTTTTGTAATGTGCACTTTTTAACTGGAATGTACTTTAAAAATGTTCTGAACATGCAATTAAAAGTTCCATGTTTTCATGGTTTAGGGAACACTTTGATCATGTTATGCCTACCAAAATCCAATAAACTGTTGCTGGTTTTTAAGAGCTTGCATTATATACACAGTTCTAAAAAAAAATGCTTGCCAGGTTTTAACTTGATGATTTCCTATTAGTGCTTTCTTGTATAGTAACCGCTTCGGTGGATCACTTAAAGAAGGTATTGGCTGTTACTGAAATCCCTTGTTGAGAGAGACTGTGAAGTAAAGAATTTCTTTGGAAAGTAATGAGTTACAAGAAAGTCTCTTCATGTATTACTTGCTTTGCTATTAAAGCTTTATTTAACAGAGTTCAGTTTTACTAATTCTGAAATATTCTGCAATATATGTTGGCAGTAGAAAACATAATTTATTTTTTCTTTCTATGTTTTATTCTTGTAAGACTTACTTTAAACAAAATATGCAATGGTTCATGACTGCTTGATTATGTCTGAAAATAGATATGCAAGGGAGATTATTTTATACAGGGCGCTTAAAAATTATGTATAATATTTTGCTGGAGGAACATTTATAGGCCTGTAGTCTATTTATTTATGTATCATTACTTCACAATACAATGAACACTAACTGTTCTCCTCACCTAAATTATGTGAAATATGAACAGCAGTCTTGGAAGTCAGAATTTTACTGATGTGATGGTGTAAATAGCAAGCCCATTTGGGAGTATGTTTTGGAAGGTGTTTATATAAAATATTAATCAGCTACTCACAGAGTACCAGACTTAAAAGATACGTAATACTGCTTTGGTACTGGATTTGTCTTCCAATGGCCACAACCCCCTAAAACTGTAGAATTGTGGGTTATGAAATTTCTGGTTTTGTTCACTAGAAATATTTACTGAGTCCTGCATTTTGGCCACAATAACCCCCTGGAATGCTAGGAGCTGGGGACAGAGTGGCTGGATAGTGCCCAGACAGAAAGGGCCCTGGGTGTACTGGTCAACAGCCGACTGAATATGAGCCAGCAGTGTTCCTTGGTGGCCAAAAAGGCTGACAGCATCCTGGCCAGTATCAGGCATAGTGTGGCCAGCAGGACCAGGGAAGTCATTCTTCCCCTGTACTGGGCACTGGTGAGGCCGCACCTCGAGCGCTGTGTCCAGTTCTGGGCCCCTCAGTTCAGGAAGGACGTCGAGACGCTTGAGCATGTCCAGAGGAGGGCGACAAGGCTGGTGAAGGGCTTGGAACACAAGCCCTACAGGGAACAACTGAGGGAGCTTGGGTTGTTTAGCCTGGAGAAAAAGAGACTCAGAGGTGATCTTATCACCCTCTACAACTTCCTGAAAGGTGGTTGTAGTCAGGTGGGGGTTGGTCTCTTTCTCCAAGCAACAACTGACAGAACAAGAGGACACAGTTTTAAGCTGCGCTAAGGAAGATATAGGTTGGATATTAGGAAAAAGTTTTTTACGGAAAGAGTGACAAAGTACTGGAATGGTCTGCTTGGGGAGGTGGTGGAGTCACCATCCTTGGATGTGTTTAAAAAGAGATTGGATGTGGCACTCAGTGCCACGGTTTAGTTGAGGTGTTAGGGCATGGGTTGGACTTGATGATCTTGAACGTTTCTTCCAACCCAGTGATTCTGTGTGTGATTCTATGTGATTTGTAAGATCATGAAAGTAGCTGTCTAGCTTTTTCTTTGCAAATTACTTTTTTTGCTGTACCTACTAAAGAATAAGGAAACCTTAAAAGAAGCCAGTTACCTATTTTAATTTTTTCAGGCATTTTGAGTACTAAACTTGAGAGAAAATCTGTTTCTAAACTATCATGCTACTTTCATTATTTCTTTAATTCCATTCAGTTTAGAAATACAACTGAATATAGTTTTTTAAAAGTGCCTTCTGGCTTGGTTTACCACAAATCTTAATAGTTGAATTGACATGGTGCAACTACAAGATCTATTGCCTTGAGAAGCTGTAATTGATATTTTAATTTAATGTTAAGCTAATATGCTTTATTTTGTATTTGTGATTGCCTGAGTGTATATACAGGTATAACTGGTCAGTAGACACAAGGTCATTTCTAAAGCTTTAGTGTCTACTCATGTCTGAGGATGTACAATAGCATATTTCTTGTGGGAGTTTTGAAAGAACAGAACCAGAAAAGTTCCAAGATGCTGAGAGGAAGGGAGAATCAGAATATTTGAACTGGATATCAGAAATATTTTCCAAATCATGAAACATACGGAAATGATAGTTTCAGATATTTATACTGAGTACCAAAAAGTTGTACGTGTCTTGTAGAAGTGAGGAAGCAGATAGACAAAGTAATCTAGTAGACCTTTCACATTTTCTTCCTCCAGCTTTAGAGATCATTTGCTACAAATTTTGAACTACCCTTTTTTAGCTGTTCCAAAAATCAGTTTAATATTTGTCATGTCATTTTTGCCGTAGAATTTCAGCCCGGACTGGTATGACCAGAATATTAATTCCACAAAATTTTTTAAAGAGAACTGTGAATGTAGCCACAATGCTGTTTTTAATTAGATTTGTTTGCACTGTCTGTGGGTTTCATGTTACTACATGGTACTTGCTATTGACTAACTGCACTTTTGACTGTCTTTCCTAGATTTTTTTCTTGCATTTTTCGAGACAGATTTCATTTCTGCCCATATTTTAATTTTTGTAAGTCTGTTAATGCATTTCTGTTTTCTTGCTGCAGATAACAATTATTTAGTGTCTGCAGATTTTTATTAATATACTGTTTACTGGCTGATTCATAATTTAGCCAAGTCAGGTCATCCATAATAGCTAGTGAAGAAACACAGAGTTATGAGAAATACCAACAAATTCAAAACACAAATGATCTCTGAAAAGTAAGATTTATGGTGCTGAATGAATGATGACTGTGTAAAAATCAAAAGAGCAAGAGCAAATATTTCTGAATAATCTGTTTACATAGAACGTGCTTATCTTGTGTGTGTTGCATCAATATAACTGCAGCTCAGTTATTATGTGAAATGAAACACTTTTTACATGAATAGTATTTAGTCTGAGCCTAAATGTAATTCCACTTTTGTGGAAGTGCAGTGCATCTGTATTAGCAGACACAATGATTAAAAAAAAAAATCTGCTAGCAGATGGTGTTCAACAAAGAGTACTATTGTTTCAGTATGAGATGCTTCAAATGTTCTGGGCATTTAGCCCAGACAGAGCCATTTTTCCTATAGTATGTGATCAGGCAATAACAAAAAGAATGAAAATAGAGGTGTCAGTCCATATAAAAATATTTTTATAACTTAATATATCTAACAAGTCAGTGGCAATTATTAAACCAAGTTAAATTAACGAAACTGATAAGATCATTCTTTCTACATTTTCATGTCTCTCCAAACAGTTATTTGGCATTCTACCTTCTAGGAAAAATGAGTTTGGAAAGTTAAGCTACCTGCTGGTACTGTTTAAATGCCCACAGATAACATAACTCAAGCTGCCTGGTGCCTGAAAGTGAGTGTTGGGGCAATCAACAGGAACAATAAAAATCTGTTCAAACAGAAAATCCACAAATCCCAAGGATTTGGAGCCTCCCTGTGGATTTTCCACAAATTTTGCTGTTTTCAGCAGAATCTAAGCTTTTATTTTAAAGGTGAACTGCAAAGCTGAAAAGAAAATTGAGTTAATAAAATATGTGCTGAATCCCCTGCTCTCCTTTTGCAGCCTCCTAACTGAGGCTGTGTGCCACATATGTTTCAAGTTTTCTTTTTATAAAAAGAAAATCAACAAACTGTATTTGAGTATCATCTAATATTTACTTGTTTACTTCAAGAATAAACCTCATCTTAATAATCTATTAACACTAAAGAATTTCTTAAATCCATTATTTTGTTTTCTTCAAGTGACGTGTCTGCCGTCCCTCAATTTAGTCTAACTTTCTTTTTTCTGCATTTAACCCTTTAGAATATGAGCTTTTGAGCATACAGATGTAACCTTCTATTTATAAGGATATTACAGATATAAAATATTCTAGAATAAAATGTGGTACAGCTAGCTTGAATGAGAAGCGACTACTGATTTTAGTTTACAAGCATTTTTCCAAGTATTTTTAGATTTAAATTGTAAAAATCAGATGGACTCTCAGAAAAAAATTGATTTATGGTAACTTAAGTGACATGAGAGAGTTTTATATTAAACATTTCAATTTATATTCCTTACTTGAGAATATTTAGTGATAATCTTTCGTAGTTCAGTGAAAACAGGAATAGGATTTTACTGACTAATCAACAAATGAAAACCAGATCCCAAAATGCTGATAAAAGACAAGTAACTAATACTCTGTATAATACTATATAGTATACTGTACTATATAGACTCTATGTATTATAATACTATAAATTTTTAAGTAAAACCCCCTAGATTACTGTATATGTATTATTTTTTATCTCGTTATGCATAGGCTTCATGATAGAATATTTTTTAATGTAGGGAAAAAGTAACATTGAAAATCATGACACTCATTATCTGTGTCCAATGGTCTTTATTGTTTTCACACTGAATAACAAGTGCAATGAAGAAATTAAACATAAGATGAAAAGAAAAAAATATTGGCAATTTTTAAAATTTTATGTTGTTGTAGTACAACTACTTCTTGGTATGATCTTTTTATCTTTTTCTTTATAATATTCTTTTTCTTTATTGACTTTATTGTTCTTTGCCAGTAATTTTGGGTAGAAAATTTAAAAGGAAAGGGCATCCTTTGATTTCTAAGTGCAGATATCATCATTATTTTAACTCTCTACCTGACTTTTCAAACACTGAGTTTTATTGGTTTATTGGTAGACTTCAGTATTTTTGGCTGGACTCTATGATTCTAAATTCAAAGCATCCTAGAGATAATACACTATTTAATGCTGAGAGGTTGGGACAAATAGACTCCTGTAAATTCTAAGACTTTTTCACAAAACAAAGTTCACCCTTAATGTTTCTGTACTTAATTAAAACCTGTGTTGCAAGCATTGTTATGATGCCACATGCCTGTTTTGTTCCCAAAGTAGAGATGAACCAGTTACTAACTTTTTGTTCCTTAACCGAAATGAACACTGTCTTCAGCAGGTCATAGAAATATTTGTGTGTTACAGCTGGTTTTCTTGTCTGTCTAATGGAACTTGTCTATAGTAAGAATAATTTGCATTACTTCATAGAGTGTAAAACACTGTATGGTTATAGTATATGATGTATACTATGTGGTATATTATTTAAGCAATAGTAAAGCAGTTGCATGTTTATTAAATCAAGTACTATATTTACACTGGTTAAAAATAATACTTCACTTATGTGACAGTGTGTTTATATTTGACAAATAAATGCCCTCTATAGCCCTCTACTGATGAAATTAATGTCAGTGGTGGCATTGTTACAAGAAACAAACTGTTCTTGTGATATGAGCTGTGAAAATGTTGCCTATGTCAGCTTAAATATAAAATTCAGTCAACTGTTTTATGATAAATTTAACTACTAAGGACAAAAACTTAATTGACTAAAGCCTAAAAAGATGAAACTTGCAGGATATTTCTTGATTGAAGCAGTTATACATGGGATAAAATGCATGCTAACTAGCACCTTTCTTACAAATGCTCAAATATAAGGTTAGTTTTCCTTGTATACTTACAGCTAGTTTGGAAATGTTTCAGCCTCAACATTTTAAGCCTGTGTAATACAAGTAATAGATGTGTCCAGGTTGGCTTTTTTTCATTTTATTTCATTTTGAGATAGGTATAATACATTAAACTATACTTATAATCCAGTAGGATGGTTTACATGTAAAGCAGTGTATAAGACTGGAGGATTGGAGACTGCACTTCCAATACAAATAATTAACACTATTGCATATGCCAGTCTGTTATCTCTAATGTGTTATGGCTACTAGAGTAAAACATCCTATTGAGCATCCTTAAACAGGTTTGATACAAATAATGTTCATTATTAGTCAGTTACAAAACTTCTCAATCGCACCTGAGGGTGAGGTGATCATCTGGAGTAGGCTTTTGTTGCAACATGATGATTCAGATCCAGTTTCAGATCTACTGCAAAAATAAAACATCTTTGTCATTTGATTTCATTTTTGAGATGTGCTTTAGTTCAATTTAGAAATACTTTTCATTTAGCCTAAAGAGGTGTCAAAATGTTTTTTCTAGCTCACATACAGTCCATGCTTAATTGATGTACAGGTGTGGGGTGATAATAATGTGAGAGGCATTTTGGAGCCATTCTTTTTTTTTACATTGACGGCTTTTCCTGGTCTTAAGAGAGCTGAACACAATTAAGAGGGAAAAAGGGTTTTGCCTTGGTATTTATTTAAGGATCCTCAGGTGCGCCAAAATGCACATCGAAATGCATCCCGAAGTGCACACTGAATGAAATGGCCACCCATGATGTGATGTGTATACAATTACAGGCCTTGCAAATTAGGATATCTATCAAAGATTCCCCAGTGAGGGACTCGAGCGAGACCCCTCATGAGGAACCTTCCCCCTGGATGGGCCTATCTTTGTTTATAGAATGTGTTCTGGAGAAGACCTTGGTGTCTGGGGTTTCCAGAATGTTTGGTCTCTTGGCTTAATGGGATATTGGGTCTAAGAGGAGTTATCAAACTTAAAGAATTATAACTATGTAGGCTAAAAGCACTAAGAATATATAAAAGCTATATAAGAGAGTGTATAAAAGGGGTATAAAAGAAAAAGCAAAAAATCATTATGGCATCAACATGAGCAGGGAATGGGTAATGGGAAGAGATTAGAGATGAAACTACTTCATAAGAATGTGAAATCCATCTGGAGTATGAAGCAGATCAGCTCAAATATTCTTCTGTAAAATAACCTAGAGCTGAGATGGTGCTTGTAGAGCTCTGAGATAACGGACCTTAATTTTGGATATTCACAGACTTCACAGATTATAATAATTGTTATAGAAACTATCACTTTAGTTTTATTAATTCTTTTGTAGTAGTACACATGCTTTGATAACACAGTGGGAAGCTGGGAGAGTTTTTCTGATTGTATATACATTGGTGTAATTAATTCTATAGTCTTTAGGCATTCTCTAGATAACTCTATGTCAGCTGTGGCGTGATGGTCATGTATTAAGTGTTCAGTATGGAGGAAGTTCACGCAGGCCCTAAATACTGAGTCAGGCTTTGACTGTATTTCAAAATCAATCTATTGATTATTAATCTACTTCCTTGTTTAACTATTGATGCATTACATAAAATTAGAATGCCTTTCCTTTTTGTTTTACCATTGCATATCTCACAGTTGTTGCTTTCCAAGTTATCACATCAAACTTTTCCAGTTATATAAAATAAGAGGATGATCTTTCTTGGAGCTGCAGAAAAACTTGGTTTCCCTTCATTCAGAAACAGAAAATGACAGATCATTTTCTATGAGGAATATTTTTTACATGAGAGATGCTTAATTCGAAAAATCCATTTAAAAAATAAGTACATTTGTGCACCTTCAGACATGGAGCTCTCCAGTATGGCAAATATCACTCGACACTTATATGCTACTAGGTCAAAATAATAAACGTTATGTTTTAGAAATCCTAACTGATTTCAGAATAAATTATGTAAAATTAGATCAAATTAGATCTGTTTAGCCAAATGTCCCATCTCTGATGGTGGATAGAAGCAGCATAGTGCTAGGATACTACTGGGCAACTTTTCCTTTTTCCAGCCATCTGAAGTCCAAGGCTTATTTAGTCAGGAAGTTCATTTGGCCTTTTCTGTTTAATTTTCTGTGGTATATTTTTCTTCTGTGGCTAGATCTAGCTGCTTTGAACCTGTTCATGCTTTTGGTCTGCAGGGTGTCTTGTGGTAATACATTCCTCAATTTAATTGTAAGCAGCGTGAACAACATTTCCTTTTATTTCTTTTAAATCTGCTGTCTTGCAGTTTCATTTTATACCCTCAAGTCCTTGTCATGTGAAAAATAGCAAATTACACCTGTGGCTTACATTCTGTTGAAGATATTTCTGTCATGTGTTTGTTTGGATTTATTTTTCAGGCACACTCAGATGTCCATTTATAAATTAATTTGCCTTCCATACAAAATGTCTGTACCCAGTGTCTCTAATTGCATCCTGTCTCTGATGTCTGGAATCAGATTTTTGAACAACTTTGACATGAGGATCTCTTCTTTTATTGGACAGCCAGAAAGACTTGATGGCCCATTCTCACCAAACTCCCAGTTGAAACTGGTCTGCTCTGTCAGTTTATTTAGATAGAGGGGATCATAAAATTAAGGCAGGGAGTTTTTAAAAGGTCCTCTTCACTGCCTTTGCGTTCTGATACAGAAGCAGGTGAAGACTGAGCTAACAGTGCTTGACTGATGAGTGAGCTACATAATTTTTCCAGACACGGAGAGTTCACAATATATTACTTAGCATATTTTGCCTGCATTCTGTTGTGCAACTCCGGAGAGCAGTTCCCTGAAGTGCCATGTTTACTGTGTGTGCCTGTCATCTGCCTTAAACAGGAAAAGGGAAACTAGGAGCAGGATGCTGCTACAAGAGCATCTCATCCAGCCTGTACCTAGCAATCTCTGTCTTCAGGAGTCTCTCAGAAGAAGTATGATGTAAATTGTTCTGACAGTGGAAATCCTGGCTTTTGACTTTCCCATAGTATCCTACATCTCTACCCTGTCACATCATGTACATGTGGTTCCTTCATGTGACAAAAGAGGGCTTGGGAAAAGCAGTTGCTGCAGCTAGGTTCTTTTCGTGCTGCCAGAAAAATTCTTTCCAGTCTGCTCTCTCTTGTCTGGTTCAGAGGAGCCCCTAGAAGAGGGGGCAGCCAGGGAGGATCCTCAGGCAGGATGAATCACCCTGTTGGATCCTTTGAGGCTCAAATTGTACTGCTGGAAGAAGTAGGGGTTTTTTGTTTTGAATGAGGCTCAGTGATTGTTTCTAGACTTGAAACATTCTGCAGACAGTCTTTAAACTGGCATTAAGTTGATGACATGTTTATGTACAAAAAAAGCAGTTTTATGTAAAGTGGACATTTGAGAAAAATTATTTTCTCTTCAGAGACCTACTCATTTCAAGTCTTGGTAAAAAAAGAAAATTTGTAGTTGCTTGTGGAGGCATACACTAGATAGATTCTGTAGAATGTTTAACTGATCTTTCAGAGATTTCAGCACTGATCCTGAAAGCACCTCAGGACATACTTAACTTCAAGCCTTTTTTGCATTATTAGAACTACTAGCTACTGTGTACTCTGAGTTCTCAGTTGTAATTTGCAGTAGCAAATCATTTTAATATGATTCGGTTGTTTAAAATACCTGTTATATAGAGACTCCCGACCAGACTTGCTCAGGAATAATATTGGCATTTTGTAATAGGGAAGAACGTTAAAATCTATAAATGTCTAGGCCAGCTAACTCTATGAAAGTTTTTTGGCGAAGTTCTATTTTTAATATGGTTCTTCAGTGTAATTACAAATAAAATTTGTTTATTTAACATTGCTCCTATGATAGAATTTACTATTTTGTATTGACAAGTAATACGGCAGGTCAGAAAATAACTCTGTATGTCTATGGTGACTATATTTTACAGTGTTTGATAGGTTTTTTTGGAAGCCATTTGGTGATCTCATCAGCAGCAACTCTATTGTTTCATTACTATCAGATTCAGTGGTTTTGTGATTAAATCAGTAGAATAGAGAACATGAAGGGAGTGCTGTTCACTTTGCAATCATTTCCATCTGTTAAAAATTTTTATCAGATGTTGGGAAGCAGCAGGCAAAACTCAGAGCAAGTGTTTTATCCAATTTCCAAGAAATGGTCATATATAATTGGCATATATTATGTTCTTAGTTTAATCTGTGCAGTTAGATGTTTAAAATAACCTATGGTATACCAGTATTAGGAGAATACATAGAAAGCTATTTCCATCATTCCTTGCATTATGTTCTTTTATAGACTCTGGTGGTGATACAAATATTCTGGTACTTAGTAATCATGAGTACTGATGACACTTTTCATAAAATGGAGAGTCAGAGTGAGACTTTTAGAGAAAAATTTCCATCAGGTATATGCTGCTGTCTGAAGTGTCTTTGCCTCCACTGATGATGTAGGAATCTGCAAGTGGAATTGTCTGGCCAGTGGCCAGTACCAGAGAAGTGGGAGAGGAATCCATCAGCAGTACCCATAAGCTGATTTGTAATTGGGTGGTCCCAAGGCATGTAGTATTCTGTTTCTTCTGAAATTAATTTTTAGTGTTAACTGTTCTAAATAGGTGTTCCTGGTTTTCATGTAGATGTCTGACATAGTTTTAATAATGTGAAGGTTTTTGACCCCAAAGAAACTGAGTGGTCTCATCTAAAGAGTGAAAAATATTTTATCTTTTCTAATTACTGAGGTATTACTGAGTGCCTACTTGCCTAGATATTACAAGTCTGCAGTATTTGTGGTTTCACTACACTTCTTCATGTTCCCTCTGTCTCATCTTCTTCTGAAATGAATAATTCCTTTTGTCTTTATCTTCACGTCAGGGCTGATTTGTCACGATGGGAATAATTTTTCTCATCTTTTCTGGAGTTTCCTGTTTTACTTTGTTGGCCATTTTGGCATGGGATATTCAGTTTCATTTATACTATTTTAAATGGAGTAATATTGGCTATCTCCTGTAGAGCCGCCGTAATACTTCTTGGTCTATTCTCCTTGATAAATGTGCATTTTCTGTTATTGTTTGCCATACCTACATATTGGTAGAGATCTTCGCTGAGCTATTACTAGTAAAGTTCACAGGCTTTTTTCATTACCTCGTTCTGTTACTTTAGGGTAACAGGGCCTAACACTCTGCAGGATCTCCTTCAGTTTTGTAAGATAATTTAATTAGTGAGGACCTGTTTGTTCGATTTTCCATTCCTGAGCTAAAACCATGAGAAATCACCATATTTTGTCTGAGTTTGGCTGAGCTCCTGATTTTGGATCTTCTGGAAATATATCTCACTCCATTTTTTCAGAGTATTTAACTTGAAGTATTAACTTAGTCAAACTGGAAAGTAATTATTATTGTTGTCTTAGTTTGGCTAATTTTTTTCACTGCGTGCTGTGTTTTCAATCCACTTCTCACCCTTTTCTCTCTCTTTTTATATAGGCTTTTTTATATCTAAGACTGTTCACCTTGTTGTCCATCCCATTGTTCATCCACACCTTCACCAGTACACTGGAATGAAACTACTGGATGAGTGAGAAAACTTAGAGACTCACTGTTCAAGATTATTTTTATCTTATTAGTTACTTTAAACAGTTCACCAGAAGCTGTCATGATGTTTACTGTGCTGACCTTGGTCATCCCTTTTGTTCTAGAGGTACACTGTTTATTATTACCTGGTCATCTGGTACAACACTGGTTTTAAGGTGAGATAGTGGAACAGTCATTTCTGAGTTCCTTCCTGAGGATGTACTCTGGAGCTTTATCATACTTTAGTTGGTTGAAATTTACCCTTCTGACACCTGTCTCTCTGGTCTTGTCTCATCTTTATGTCCAAATCAGATTACGTTCTTGAAAAGTTATCTCCCTAGAATCTTCTTTTGAGAAAGCTGACACAAATCAATCATTTATCCGATCAGCAGTGATTTGGTTTTACTTTGTTATTCCCTTTAATCCCGTGTGACCTAGTGACCTCTTGCTTCTTTTATGTTTTCTTGTTTTAATTAGTTCAATCATTTTAGCATTAAACATTCAGCTGTTTCTTCTTTAAAACTCATCATAGCCCCTTTTATACACCTTCTAACATATTCTCTTCTACAATCTACCCTGACAGCTTTAGCTTTAGGTTTACAGATGCAAAATTCTTGAAAAAATTATTCTACAACTTGCTAGTCGCACAATTTAATTGTTTGTCTTTCTGGTCTGTTTTTTGTGAGCTTTGCATTGCACCAAATACCTTTGGGTTTTTCTGGTTTACGCCCATGCTACTTCTAAAGCATTTATTACTTTTATCTAAGATATTAGAACCTGTTTCACTTTCCTGGTGAAACCACACTTCTAAGCTTTCATATCAAGTTACAGATTTGATTTGCTTCCCCTAAGATAGTAGAACAATATGAGACAATTATCTAGATATGACAGTAAGAATATTAAAGATGGTTATTAGTGGCTAATAGAAAAAACATGTTGAATTGGTTTATTTAAAAAGATTCTGATAAATTAACCTGCCTGTAGGTGTTTCCTGAGCAACAGTAAGCTTTTTTTCTAGGCTAAATGTTCATGATAAAATTTACTTGGGATTAATCTGGAGGAGATTATTAAAATTAAAGAGAGGGAAATACAGAATAAGAACTGTAAAAAAGTAAGAAGTTGGTTAAAAGAGAACATAAGGTGTGTTGAAAGCTGTTGTTTCGGGTCAAATTTATAGGCTAGTTCAAATTTTAGCTTTTCTGTACTAGTTTAAATACTAAAAATAACCCCACCACTGTTTGTTAAAAGAAGCTTGTAAATACTATAAAGTTGGAAAGTAATGTTAATTGCAATAGGAATATCCTAATGCAAAATTGTATGATCTCAAAAGCTTGAATGATAGAAATAGGGTGAAATTTAAGAGTCATAGAATCATACAAAAACCAAGAATTCCTCCTGCAGGCCATTATTCAGAAGTGACAGAGTAAGAGAAAAACCTCTTAATTGCAACAGCTCCGTTGGTCTGCAGTGTGGTATGTTATTACCAAAAACATTAAAAAAGCAAACATACTTCTATCAAGCATTAAGGTAGGCATTTGCAATCCAGATAGATATAGCATTGGTCTGGGTGAGAGATGCTGTCGGTCTCCACTTTTTCTGGTTTTGTTTAACAGTTGTTGACTACCTTGCAGTAAGCAAAGTTAGGTTTTCCTCTTAAATTGAGAAAATTTAGGGTCTCCTATCTGTTGCATGATCTGCTATGAACATAGAAGGTCCAGCTAGTGCATAAAATCAGTCTTAATATATTATATGTGATATATGATATATGCTTCTATACATACCCTAATGCATACATCTGCATTTTCTGGCAGTGTAACTGGTGGCTGAACAATGTAAACAAAGAAAGTTTATAGTGAAAGCTAATACCTTTTATTAAGCAAACTGTGGAAGAAAAATAAACTAGCTGAAGAAGAGCTCGTGTGCCCTGAAACCTGTGGGTTTCTTTCCCTCTACATCTGTCTTAGTTACCATAATAAAATATATTGTCTCTCCTTTAGTGTCTTTCTTGCACAAGTTTGTACTTCATGCTCAGTCTATGGGCTCTGCTGTTTGCTGAGTTTCTCCCAGTAGAGTAAAATGGTAACCATTCTTCATCAGTTTCAACCTGTGAGAATTCATTGCATAATACTGGGACTGCTGATGTACCATATACCTTACAGTCCAGTATGTATAATTACATTATTAAAATAGAGTCCCAGTTCTCTGAAGTGTTAATGATGTGATGCACCTATTTACACTCAGGTTTATGGTAATGGAAACAGGTGCCCATGCAGTCTTTAATAAACATGTCAGTCCTTTTAGATTTCATCACTGAAATCTTTCCTAGGTAAAAATATATAAATACTGGTAACTCGTTCATAAATTCATTCAGTGCAGAAGTTTTTAACATTTTATTTCTTAAACAAAGAGTTGCAGTACTAATTGCAAACTCTAATGTACCAGATACTGCTAAAGTCAAACACAGCATTAACTGTCAGCCTTACTGTTAACACAGGTGTGCCCTACAGGACCCAGCAGTTATATTAAAATATTTCATCTACAGCTTTCCAATGTCAAGACCGCTGGATATGTCTGCCACCGTTTTTGTATCGTCATCCTATTTGAGATACACCTGCAATACACCATTTGCAGAAAACAGGCACATATATGTCTGACTTCTACAGCAAAACCAGGCTGGCAGAAAGACACAGTGCATATTCCAAACCCATAATTTTTATTCTCATATTTACAGTTGTAAAATTCTTGCAGTACCAGAGATGAACAGTAATGCAATCCAGACAAAAATAAGATTCTTGAACCCTAGAGAAGTCTTAGATGTACATGCCAAATGGGGAATTTGCTATCTATTCCAAGAATTGCATGTTCACAGATACCTCAAGGAACAGAAGGGGGAATATCAGAAAAGGCTTCAAAGCTGACATGTAGAGCAGACATTCACCTTGATTCTTCCACACATTCTGCAAATCAGTTAGTTGTGCAAACATGACATTTTATATTGTTTTGTTTTATCATTGGGTTCTCTATTTGAAAATTCTATTTATATTTTAACTCAGAATTGAAACTCCCAAACAGAATATTACGTATTTTTCAAGAGTTTCTAGCAGAAAACAAAGCTATCAAACAGAGATTCTTCCTCGTTGCCACTGATATTATTAAGGTGCCTACTTGTCAGTTCTAGAATTACATATCCATATAAATCATGGGCATTGAAAACTATCATTAATAAATATAAGAAAGTGAACATGAAATGTGCTTTCAGTGGAATTCATACGTTTGGGGAAATATGTGACTGCCTGTAACAGAAGGGTATTGAATCCAGGACTTCTTTCCAGACTATTAGCTTACATTATGAAAGGATAATATTGCACTATACCTTGATTTTTATTTGATTTATCTAAACTGAATTAAAATCATCTCTTTTGCAATGAAATTACCATGAGCAGTGTTGAAGTACTTTAGTATTCATTTTATTTTGTGAAGATGTTATAGGATGCTGCTCATGTGAAAATTAAACTTATATGACAATCTTGACACACTTTTATTTCTTATAATATTTTAATTACTTTTAAAATTAATAAGAGTATTTTTGGGTTTTTTCCTTGTTCTGTTATGCTTACTTGGAACAACACTTACTAAATAATGTTACCGTTTAAGGATAACTAGCTAGTAATTTTCTTTTGATGTTACTGAATGAGAAGACAGCAAAAGCAAGTGAAAAGAAATTGCCTTCAAAAAAATATAAGCAATGTAATAATAATAGTAAAAAAAGATAAGGGAAAATAACATGCTATGCCATCAAAAATAATAATTTAATCATTACTGCAGCACTTTCCTGGATTAATTTTTGTTTCAACTATGACTTGCCTTTTAGGAAAAACTCCAGGCGCAGTGATGCAGAATATACCATCGTCTTTCAGTTGTTCAGTCTCTGAATGGTTCCTCCATTATATCTTTACATTTATCTCAGTAAATCCTCTGACTGTGAGCCTATCTGTATTGTTTTGCCAACACCTAAATACTTCAGTTTTGAAAGAATGTGGTCTTGTTTAATATTGTTTGTACCAGAATCAGTGAATGACTGTGTGCTAGGGTAACTTTAAGGAGTTTGAGCTTCCCTAGGGTCTTAGGTGGGGTTTAGAGGGGGAGTAGTGAATACTCTAAATTGTAGTGAAGTTTAGACTGGAGTTAGGGTAAATTTGGAAATGCATACAATGCAAAGTTTTCCGGCACTTTGTGACTGACGTATCAGCACTGAACGAATTTTAGCATCTACTGAGATTTGTCATCACTGGGTGGGAATATCTGAATTACAGTTTTGAGTATATGCAGCCATTTTTTTCCCTAAATCACAGTTGAATGAGATACTGTGCCTCTCTAGGTCTTATTTGTGTCTGCATATAATATGTATTTTATTTGTTAGAGACAAATAAATGCTTAAATAAATACAGGCAGTAATGGTTTATATACATGTATGCAGAAGCATAGAAGTATAAAGAGACTTATATACGTATATAGAAAAGGAGGACTGGTTTTGGACTTGTGCATAGCAACTACGATCATATGGGCACTTACACCAGAGTCAGAATTACTGTTTATTTCTGTAATCAGTTCTCTTTTCTTTTGCCAAAGTGAAGTCAAATACAGAACTTCTCTTTTTTGAATTAAGTTACTTTGTAAATTCAGAAGACCCTTAATTACTTTCAGAGCAACACCTTCAGTACATGGCACTTAGAAACAATTTTATCCATTTAACTTAAAAATATTTGGATAAATTTGCGACTGATTTTATTTCTTATTAACTGAGTATTAATCTGATCTAAAAAACAAAAGAAAAATTTATGCACATATTAGAAAGCTAAAGCATGGAATATATGTTGTTAAGAAGATAACTGCAGAAAATTACCTCCATCTCTCTGCTGTCCACTCTGCTTTTGATGCAGCCAAGAACACAACTGGCTTTCTGGCCTTTGTGTGGACACTGATGGGTCATGTCCATGTTCTGATCCACAAGCACCCCCCAGTCCTTCTCAGTAGGGCTGTTCTCAAACCCTTCCTCTGCCATCTTTTAAGGTTAACCATTTTCAGATAAAAGGGGTAGCTAACTTAAGTCTAAGAACTTTGGTGAACATGTAATACTTTCTGCTCTATTAGTGTTCATTTTAATAAAAGTTGGAAAACTACAGGAATTCAAAGAACAGAACTGCTATTTCATAGTCCAGTCTTGGTGATAGGTATGATACAGAGAAACGAAGGCAAGTTAGCCTTCCTTTACTCCTAGCCAGGTATAATAGAATGGTTCAGTACACTCTTCAGAAAAAAAAAAAAAACGACCAAACAAATTACCAAAGTTGAAATTAATACTAGTTAGTGTGATTTTGTAGGTAGTAGATAACTATATTGCCTTTTGGGAAAAGTGGAGGCAAGGAATGGTATGATACAGGTTCATAAAGTGTTGACTTTCTGTTTTAGAGAAATAACTGAGCTTCTGCAGTGTTTATAGTACAGGTAGATTTGTATAATTTATTTGAAAGCCACTGACATTCTTATTTTTATTTTTTGAAAGTCCTCATAAGAAAATAATAGAGTACATGTGAACAGAGTATTACAAATAATTTGAATTTAATACCTAAGTTGGCACAATACAATAAAAATACCCTTATAATATAACTAAATGCTATGTTTTACAGCTGGAAATCAAAAATGCAGGTTGTAGCTGCAGGACAGTACAACTGCTGAATGACATATTGGAAAGAAGTGACCAAGAGGTAAATTGAGAGTCATTATGGGAAATGAGTGCCCAGTGCAGTGATGACCTTATGTTCCTTTTTGAGTTAGGAACCAGGTATATCACCAGCAGAGGCCTGCGGGAAAGCTGAAACCCATCAGTGTATCTGATTCTGAAGTCTGTCTTCAGAAGGGCTGAGGAAATACTGGAGGGAGTTCTGAAGTAGAGAGAAGTGAATAAAGTGAACATTTCTTCTAAGAAGAACTCTTTAAAAAGAAGTATGAATTAATCTGCTAAAGAGAAGTCAGAGTGGTGGCCATAATTAGCAATGTAGAGTTGTTGTTTCTTGATCATGCATTCAGATTGTTTACTAGGAAAGCTGATGCCTTCACCATACATGGTGTCTTTAGGGTGTAACTAGATTTCAGCCCAAAGTTACCTAAGTACTCATAGTTCTTAAATTCTGGAGTTTCTGTCAGTTCACTGATAGGTCACAGTCCTATCAAACCAAGCCACAGCTGAACCAGAAATTCAAGTGGAATCCTAGACTTAATTCACTATAAATTTTCTAGATAAAATAATTTCATTGTTCTGAATAGAATCTGAAAATTCAGGAGTTACGAACCATTTGGCTAGGTCCTTTTCAGTCTTCTGCAGAGGAAGGTCACATCTGCTCTGTGATGTACAGAGTGGAAGAACAGTTTCCAGGCTGCAGGAACTTGAAAGAAGAGGAAGAAGCAGGAAGAAAGAGGAAGAGGGAAGCCTGCAGTGTAGCTGTGGAATCAAGGGAGCAATGAGATAAGGATGGACCAGAGAGAGCTACGCTTTTATAGCAACGGAAACTTTCCAGGGGTAGCAGGCACCTACATAACTGATTACAAAAACCAACAGCTATGTTATATGAAACCTGAATGCAGATTTACTGCATGCAAAATCTGTGCTTCAAAGATGAAAGGGACAGGTACAGATTGTAGTCCCTTACTTTGATTCTGCTCTTCCTTATCAGTTTGACATTTTCCTGTTAACAAAGTCAGGAGTCATTTCTAGTTTTGTTCCAGTGAATGTGGTTTGTGAATGTAGTCTGGCTTTCCTATCAGCCAGTTCTTGTGACTTCCTCTTTCGCATAAAGCCTTCTTGGATTTCCTTTCTCATCAACCTAATTTGGCAAAGTGAGTATAGGAATAGAAAATATGCAAAGTGTGGAGTCTGTGAAGAGCCAAGTATCTTAAGTTGTTTGTTGACCTAGTACTGATCATTGAAAGGACTTGAAAAAACATTTTGGAGTTGGACTTTCTAAGAATTAAAGTGTTCTTCTGTGTTCCGTACAAAAACCTCTTTCCACTGGGGAAATAAAGGTGGTGGGGGAGCTAGTGAATAGTTGTCACTAGCTAGTTTATTGCTCATGCTGCAATAGTGTTTAGCTAACTAAGAGAAAGAGTAAGTGGGTCTCTCTTACGGGAAACTTCTGATCTGCTAGGCTCTGTTATTCCCAAATGCCATTTGTAACCCACTCTCTCTGTATTGCTCTCACTGTCTGGCACTCTAAATATTTTAAACGTACAACCTTTTATTGACATGTTATTCCTGCTGTGCAACTTCAATAAGAAAATGTTACAGTATACTATATTACTATGGCAATGCGGCTTGTTTACAATGCTATCCCCAATTTATAGAAAAGCAATGGAGTTACTTGGATTAAAAAGTATCTTTTTATCTCCTTTTCCCGTATGATTTTCTTTTCAGGTACAAAAGTAAAACTGTAATTTTATGTAAAACCTGTTAATCTGGCTTCGTGTAAATTCTGCCATGCTGTTGAAAATTAAGACCTACTGCTGTGGTTGACTGAGTAACTTTACAGTGACAGCCTTCTTTGCTGGTACTTTTCACAAGCTCTGTGTTTGTGCATACATACAAATGACAATGAAAATCAAAAGCAGTCATCACCCAACAGTTCCAGGTCTTTTGCTTAGAAAAGGCTAAAGTCAGTAATGGTATTACAGATGAAAATTGAGGTTTATAAAACAACTGCAGGGAGATGCTTGCATGTTATGTTCATGCATTATAATCATTCCTGCAGTTCATTGATTGTGATAAAATCTAAATCAATCAGAACTTAATTTAAAATTAAATTAAGTGAAAAATACAAATTCTAACACCTGAAAAATTTGAATTAATTGTCAGTTCTTTTGCACATGTAACCATTAGATGGAGTCAAATAGGCGTGAGCTGAAATTAAATTTAAGTTCAATTTACAGAAGAGATTTTTTGGATTGAGGAAGGTTAAGAAGTAGTTGCCCAGAGACATTTTGGTGTCTCCATTTTTGGATATTCAAAAACTGGACTGGACAGTACTCTCGGCAGCCTCCTCTGTTTGGCCCTCATTTGAGCAAAGAACCTGGACTGGCTGATCTTCAGAGGTCCCTTACAGCCTGTGATTCTGTGAAGACCAATATTTCATTTGATATTGGCACAATCACTTGCAAATTTTAGTTTCTTCTTTCTGGTGTTATCACATAAGGTTTTTGTAAAATTTGTATAATGAAATTAATTTGCATATCTAATAATATACGCTTACATACATTTCATGTCTTTGTTACTGAATAACTGCATTGCTTGTCCAGCCAAAAAATCCAGGATACTAAGATTTATTACTTGAGTAAACAGAATTTTATAACACATACAATATTAATTTGGCAGTGCCGCTGTTCCAGATTCTCTTTGTGTGGTTCTCATGGCTAATTAGAACGTTAAAGTAAAATTCAGATGCAGATTCCTTTTCTTATTATTCATTTCCTCAACATATTTCTATTAGGGGCTTAAAGTAAGACGTCTGCTAATGTTCTTTTGTTATCCCTGCTAATGAAAATACGGACTTTCTGAGGTCCTAATTGATTTTTAAGCCATGTTCTTAGCATCAGTGACTCTGTACCTTCTCTTTTGTTCGTATCAAAAATCTACTGTCCATTAATTAATTAATTAGATTCTGTTTTTTTCTGAGTGGTTGTACATCTCAAAAGATTATATTATTGTAAATATTTCTCTTTGCAGTGAGGAACTACGGAAGGAAGCACGACAGCTGAAACGCGAACTGCTGGAAGCAAAGCAGAAAAAAGAAGAAAGAGCTTTAAGACCAAAAGAAAAAGAAGGTAAGAAGTTTTGTGTAGATCTCCAGTTAATATTCTTGTTTTAAAGGTCTTTTTGGTTTTGTGGTTTATGTATATAAATGTAGACTCTGTTGTTGAAATGTAGATTTTTTTTTTTCCTTTCCTTAGGAATGCTAGTAATGTAATGGTGCCAGTATGTAAGGAAATTGTACAGGTAGCATTCATTCTTTCAAATCAGGTAGTATTTCTCCTTCTGAGTGTTCTTTAGTTACATCTGTGCTGTGACCTTTGATTTGCAGAGTCTTCTTGACTTTCTGACTTGGAAAGGTTCTTAAATGCAGGTGGTTAACTTTGAACTCAAAGCTACTGACTTCAAACTTATGTATCTTGAGACACCAATGGAACTCAAATTCAGGAAGTCACTACCATATTTATTTTCCTTAAACTTTAGCAAAATGGGATCCTCAGCTGCCCATTTCTTTGTCTGACAGTTTTTATATTCTGTTTCTTTTTAAATGTGTATAAATTGCTGAGTTTATAATAGTATGTAAGGTGCATGTTTTAGTCCAGATGGATGTAACACCTCTTTTTAGCCAAACTGAAGAAACAAAAAAGTATCTTTAAATACTCTGGAGTTGTGAGACATATTTTTAGAGTGTATTCTTAGTTCTGTTCTCAGCATCATAGAAATCTGAAAGAAAATATAAAATTATTTTTTAAAAAATTCAGATAACACACAATTTACAAGAGTGGTAGAAATAATAATTTTTAGAAAAATACAAAAAATAAATAATGTTTCGAAAAGCTCATGGACTCTCTTGATTAACAGGTGAGCTTGATCAGCAGCATTCTGACAAAATAAAAAATACAGTATCATGAACTTCTATATGAAATCTGGCCCCAGATGTTAAAAATTACTGACTCTGAAAATGATCTAGGAATCACTGAATGAATATAAGCTTTCACTGGCAAAATAATGAATGCTGTCAAAAGACCAGTGAGTAAAGGTATAGAAAAAAGTGTAGTTCTTATGTACATATATGATAAATTATATTGAATAGTGCCATGTATGGCAGTTCTTACACTATTGCTTAAACTTATTCCTGTTCTGGTGCCAGTTAAGTCAGTGGACTTTATAATTTGAGGAAATCCACCTTTACAGTGACACACTAAAATAATACTTGGGCAGTAGCTACTTTTGTGGTACAGTTTGGAAGGATACCTTTTACTTAAGCAAAGGGAGCATCAGGGTTGGTGGAGGGCTTGTATTTTCTTTGAAATAAACAGCAGGCAGGACATAAATCAGTTGAAAATCTGCTAATGGTAAACATAATTTTGAATAATCTTGATTTTCCTTTTTGTGATATAAAGGGGTTTGTTATAGTATGTGTTGAGAAAGATAGATGGCAGGAAAGAACCTGTTGAACTAGTTATTGGAGTACCTAAATAAAAATCTTAAAAATAAGTATGTTCTAAAATTTAAGGTAAAATTAAAAGGGTGTTAAATGAGATGCAAGTAGTGAAGGATAAAATTATTAATGAAAACATAGTGAAAGATTTCAGGTTTATACTAGAAAACAAACTGAACATTAATTTACTCTGTGATGTGGCTGTCATTGTGGTTGTTGCTACAAATGCAGTAACTGCAAAAGTGCAGTTGTATTATTGCACTCAGTTCCCGGTATTGTTCCACCAAAAAAGATAATGAACAATTGGATAAAAATGGACAAAACCACCCAAAACTAGGAGAACACTATGTGGACAATTTTATTAGGAGATACTTGAAGTTACGTGTAATTTATGTAGGGAGTGGGATGGAAAGATGGAATCTTAAGTATTTAGAGATGGTTAGTTAAAGGAATGACGCATACCTTTATTGTGAAACAGAATTTACAACTGAGGAATAATAGAATAGACTTTAGAAACACTTTATCTTGAGTATAATGAACTCTAACAGAAGTAGAAGTGTTGTACCAAATAAGTAATTTTGCTCCAAAAGTAAAAGCATTTCATAAATCTCACTTAGTTCACTTAGTCATTTTGTATTTATTGGCCTGAATTTTCATCACTACAATAGAGCTATCAACATAGAAGACAGTCTGCTAAATGTATAATAGTTTGCCTATTCCACAGTAGTTTACATATAAGAAATTGTATATATTTTAAAAATACTGCTATCATGAAATTCATGTGTAAGTAGCAGGAGATTTTTCCATTGTTCTCTACCTATCCTCTTGGGGAGTGTGGGATGGAGAGTGAGTTGTATCATGCTGTATCAGGTATGTCTGTGCAGATGGTGCAGACACTTACAGTGTGTCTGCCTATGCTTTGAGCTGGCTGCATTAGGAAAAAATGTTAGTTCAGAGGCTATGTAATCACATTAATACGATTCTGTGCTTGATTAATAAACACTGCATCTCAGCCAAAACTTGCAACCATCATGGGAGAAATTCACTGAAGCTCACAGAATTGTGAGAATAAGGCTTAGGTCATACTGGAGAGGATTGGGTCTAATTCTGAGAGGATGCTAAGGAAGGGGTGGCAGCGTGACGCATTCTAAGTCCACTGCACAGATCTTTATTAGTATTGGCATCACATTTAGTATCACTTCTTCAAATTGTTCATATTATGCTTACCTAATATTTTTCTGTATTCAGAGATTAGATTAATTAAGAAAGACTGAAGAGTGAAAATATAAGTGTTTACATTGTTTCAAGAGGTCAGAGAAAAAAAATAATTCCCTCCATACATGTTTGATTATAACCAGTCTTCCAATTTATGAATAGTATTGTTGACTACGCCAGACTGCTGTCAAGACCTTACTTTAAATAAGATGTTTTTCTTTTATGTGACATTTGTTGTAGTGATGCCAGAAATTACATCAAACACTATAATTTGAATGCTGAGTTACTTCAGCATTTTGAAGAACTTGGTCAAATACTCAAAAAAGACACACTTTTCAAAGTTGTGTAGAGTAAACCTGGGAATGTACTTCAGTGAAATCTGCTTTAGACATACAGTTGTTTAACTGTATGTAGGTTTTAAGTAATAGTAGTATTTAAGAGGTAACAATTTCGTTTTTCTTGTTAGAACATTTTTGTAAACTGTCAGATAATCTGTAGTGAAATTTAATTGTCATACATGAGAAAACAGAAAAGCTATAAAATACTGTCTGAGCAGGGAAACCTAACAACTAATGTAAACATTCAAGTGTAAGAATTCTACCGAGGCATGCAGTGTTTTCTGCTTTATTTTTAATTGTGATATGGTAATCAAATGATTGAAATGTTCCGAAAATTTTCAAAATGAAGTAAGGATGCCAGTGTAAGATTATGTTTTATTTCTGTTTTATTATAAAGTTTGGGTAATGTCAGGGTCACTTGAAGAATTAAGCCCTTTCTCACATGGAAAGATGCTTTCTTGAAGTCTGGGACTTGAATAGAATTTTGCGCCCTTCAGAACACTCTGAAAATAATAACATCCAAATCTTGATGGTTTGGAAACTTTGCAGCATAAATGCATTAAGTATGAAGATTTTTTCACTATATGCAGGAGAGCTGAATTGTATCAAAGTATCCATCTTGAACCTGTGACATTTGCAAAACTTTGTTTTCTTCATCTGTTTACATCATTTTTTTACATTTAATCTCCTAGTACCTAGCATCCCTATGCAGTCTCCTTCCTGCAAAAGTGAATTCTTTTTTCCTCTTTTCTCTCTGTCTGCAGAAGCAGAAGAAAAAAAGGACAAAACCTCACTGTTAAACCAGCTTTGATTTTAGTAGTAATCTTAAACATGTACTCAGAATCCACTGACATTTGAAAATTAACCGCATTTTAGACTAGGACCATGTGCCTAAAAGCTACCAAAGTTCAGAAAGCATTTACTAGAAACTTGCAGTTCACCCTTATTTGCAAATCTGCTCTGGTCTTTCAAATAAGTGTTTTGAAGCTCTAGGAATTACTTCTAAGATTTTATTATTTGAGTTGGCTAAATGAACTAGTAAGTTTGTTCTAGAACTGTTGCTTTTTTCACTGTAGCAAACCAAAAATCTAGTAATCAGTCCAGCCCTGGAAGCTCATTCTGTAAGCAAATCTATTCAGTTGTTCACAGTTGCTAAATATTTCCTGACTCTTACCTAACTTCTTGGCAAACAGTGGCTCTTTAGGATCTTAGGCAGGCCAGAGCTGTAGCAACAGTAACTGAACAGTTCTTGAAGGTGCAAAGAAATCCACAAGTAGAACTGGTCCTAAGCAAAAATATACAGGAGAGGATGTTACTAATGCTTTCTAGCATAAAATTATTTCTTTTTTTTTTTTTCTGGTTTATTAATTTTTACTCTAAACTGTAGTATTTTAAGTTTCATATACATAGTATTTAAAGCTGTAATAAATTTTTTCCTAATTCTGGAAGAAGTGAGTTATTTGTCTTGGTTTTTAATTATCCAAAGTGTCTCTAAGTTCTGTATTTGTAACTTCTGATAGGAATTCCATTTTAATTCCTGAAATATTGTGGCATAATAGAATTTCTTTTGTAATTTGTAAGGATTTTATTTGGTTTGGCACAAAAACAACTTTTTTTTTTAAGATTTCAGTCTCAGTAAGATTTTTAAAATCAGTACTGCATACCTCTACAATTCCAAAAGAATGCAATATAAACTGAATATTGATGAGCTGAAAGTGGAATATACTGAACTAATACAGGAATGTGTTTTCAGCCTCTTATTTTAATTCACCAAAACATTCAGTCATAATCTCTTTCACTTCAAACAAGAAGTTTTTGAGGTTTTTTCCCCTTTGATATTTAGTCTAGCTATGCCATGCATTTCTTGTAATTTCTGTCCAGTAGGTCTTTACCATATGAAATGTGTCATCTGAGTTGCTGAAGAATACATTTTGGATACTGAGGAAAATTTATGGGCCCACCACATTTAAAACATACACAAACCCTGCTAAATAAACTGCAATACCTTTTAATATAGGCATCTTTGTACATTCTCCTTGTTATCTTACCTCAGTTTGCATAAACTCATGATTACGTATGAGAAAATTGCATTACAAGAGTTAATGGGATTACGTTTGTGAAGTTTAGCATATCAGGAATGTTTTGTAATGTAAGATACTTAAGTGTGTGTAAAAATCTTCATGTTAGCTGTATCTCATCAAAGAAAAATCACAAACAAGTCTTTCACTGATCCTTTTCAATGCTATAGGCTCTTTCTTTTCTATGGTGACATTAAACCTTCAGAACCAGCATGTGTTTTTCTCTGTCACAATATGTATTGTTTCTACCCTTCATGTGTATTTCTGGTAATACTTTCACCAAACCAAATTCTCTTCTTTTTCCAACAAGTTTTATGCGCAGCTTCATTATCTCTTTCTTAAAAAGGAAATAATATATGTAGAATTTTATACAGATTCCAATTACAAGGACAGTAATTACTACAAAGTTTGTTTTAAAAAGTCTGTACTGTGGAAAATTGTGTGCATACTCTCAGACTTGCATTTGTGTGAAATTGTACCTTATCTATGCCACAATTGGTGGACTTGTTAAGGCAAAGTTACCCTGCCTGTAGTGCTAGAAATGGAGCCCAGTCTTTAAGGGCAATATGAGTGTGAGCATAAGCAGCGATCATGCTGTTGATCTACCACAGACCAGCTGAATCCGAATTCACATTTCTTGGTTTCCATAAAGTGGAAGATAAAATTGCAGTTTCAAAAATAGAGCACTTCTGATACATCTGTTCTTGAGTGTTTGTTATGTTGTTAAATTTACCAGATGCTTTAGGAACTAAGCTTAAAATTATCAAGCTTTCTCTCCTTCTTCACTTCTTACTAGGAATTGATCCATCACTAAACCATCCACTCATTTCAGTTCAGTGCCCTTGGATCAAACTGACATTAAAACATTTTGTAGTTAAAAACTGATCCTTGTTTAAGTGTGAGCAAAATTAAGTCTTCCATATTTTTTTTAAAATCAACCTCTTCCTTTCTGGTTTAAAGACTTCAGAATTTCCTTCTTAGTTTCAGACTATCATTGTAAACTGTGTCCCAAACCCAAAGTTTTAGGTTAGGTTACATCATCATGTTGGCATGGATTGGCCATAATTTCAGGATAAAAGAATCTGTCTGAAAGAAAATAAATTACTTAAATGATAAAGTGTTTGACACAGTAAGATGGAGACTTTCTTGGTAGTAGCTCAAGCTAGCTGACGTAAATAGCAATGTACTTAGAAATTCTTTTGAGAGTAGGATGAAATGTATTTTCAATAAGGAAGGTTTTCTTTTTTCTTTTTTTTTCCCCCTCACCTTCCTTACTGGCAGAATATACGCAACAACTTGTTCAAACTAAAGAAGAAATTCTTTGCTTCATGCTATTTGTGGTGAGATCCTCCTAGGGAACAAGTCTGCAAGATTCCTGTAATTTAAATTATCTTCTGCATCTTGCAATACCTAAATTGAATTTAATTGTTTTTTCACTTCTGTATATCCGTGTCATTTTTCATTAATTTTTGTCTGAATAAATCCTCTTAGATTACAGAGATTAATACCAAAATCACGATCCTTATACTTTTGCTGAATCAGCAAACTGGACCTATATTTGTCTACCTTGATATGAAGGTCAAGTCCATCATACAGTGCTGTTGTTCCTCTTATTTTCAATTACACTGCAAAAGACTTGCAGGGCATCTGGGTGGCGGACTGGGAGATATGAAGTAGTAAGCAGCAATCTACTTTTACATTTAAAAAGATTTCTTCCCACCGACTCTCACTTCTTGACATTTTTTCTTGTTTGCTGCTTACCAATCAGACACAAAATAACTTTATCAAATAATTGCTGGTTATCAAAAACTGAATATATAATTTATGTTAAAAAGTACTCTGTGGTTTTGAAATTATTGGAGTTTTCAAGTTTGAAAATGTGTTAATTAACCCATTGACTTAAGGGCTCCTGAAAATCCTTCCTGTTTTGCTGCTTGCTTTAAATGTTGAGTGATAGGTTGTAAGACTATAATGACATTATGAAGAAATACAAGCCTGTCTTTAAGTCATTTTAATGAAAGATGCAAAAATATGGTGCATACAAGTGCACAGCTCTTTTGGTTGACTCACTCTGAAGTTAGTTCAAGTGGATCTGATTATCTTTTGTCTCACTCACGAAAAGACTTTCCTAGGAGGCAGAGAGCATGAAGTTGAGTATTAGAAAACCTCTGACAGGCAAAGACCCAAGAAACAATAATCTTAAAAGAAAGCTTTAACTGAAATTTAAATTATTTGTATTAATAGTAAGTGGCACACATATGACTGTGATAAAAATACACAAACAAAAAAACACCAAGAAAAAACCACAAAAAGGGGAAATTTACCCTTTTTGTATGGGAATTGTATTTGAGCTGCACTACATTAAACTAAATTTTAGTCAAAAGACCTGTATGACTAAGGATCATGTCTTAAAATTCAGAATATATATATCAAAGGGTAGATTGCAGGTTTAAATGTTTGTGTCCAGTTTGAGACTGGCATTTTCATACCTATTCAAGAACGCTCCTCTCAGTTCTTTAGCTTGTCATAGATGGCAATTATATTCATCGTGGGGTAAATGTGATTCCCTTCAAAGCACTCATTTAGGTAAATGTCACCTGAAAGGCTGTTTTTAATAAGGAAGCAGATGGTTTTGTACTTCAAATTATTTATCTAAGAAGACATTATGTTGTTTCCAGATAGCCAACAGTTTGGATACATACATTTATGCAAAAACTAATGCATTCTTTTCATAAGGGGTTGGTCTTGAATTAAGAATGGGGTTTTTGAGTAGTAGAAGAGATTGACATTACAGAGGGAAATACTGAGTTTTGTCATTATGTGTGGTAGTTTTATCCTGTACTTCTGTTCTCCTCAGTTCATCTTCATGCTGCATGAGATTTTATGGCAGATTTGATTTCATTCATGCAGCTGTTTAATCATCCCTAAACATGTGTTTATGTATTTATCTGTTTTGGTCGTTTTGGAAGATGGATTTTTCTTTCTTTATCTTGCTGGTACCTGTCATACTCTGTTCATCATTATGTCCAACGTATCAACTGGAAAACAGCAAAAAAAAACAGCTCTGAATGGTGTTACATATGTTGGGTTTTTTTCCCTGGTACTCTTTAAATACAATGTAGAAAGAGTTTAAATGTTGTTTAAATGCAACATAGAAATTAAGATAAAAAGGAAATAAGATATTTTATTTGTAGAAATATGTAAACAAATATTAGATAGTAGATATATCATTGCAAATTTATTTCCTTTTATTACAAAGTACTGTGTTTATAAACTTCATAGAAAACTTCAGTTGTGAGTGAAGTTTAGTTTGGAATCAGACAATTCTTCTGTACAGCTGTCAGCAGTCAAAAAAAACCCCTGATAAAAACAAATTCATTTAGATTTAGTGTTCCTCATGCTATATATCCTGAAATTTGTTGAAACAATTTTCTCCAAAAGTATCTTCTGTTCATCATTTGCAATGGACATCCAGAGGGTTTACTCTTCTTTTTGTTACCAGGAATAGCAATTGTGTAAATATGCATACATAAATTCCAAGTGTTCTAAATCAGTATGTACAATGTCTTAATGCTATTCAAGAAGAAGAAAATGTGAAAGTATGGTGTTGATCAATTTTCCACTTCAGTTTTTGTCCCAATAAATTATTAATTAAAAATTTGATGGGACAGTAAATACACTGCAGTGAAGACACATTAAAAAAAGGCAAAGAAGAGTAGCTCTTGACTCATCCATATATAACTTTGTTATATAAAAAAGAAGTTTTTTCTGATTGAAAAGATGGACTCTGTTTAAACTTTAAATTCTACTTTTAAAAATAGGGTTTTTTCCCCTATTGCAAGATCAAGGATTTGATTTGTGTCTGCTTCAGCCTACAAAAGAGTAAAACTGTGAATTTTTCTATAGGTTGTATTTGTCTACTTTTTAACAAATAGTCACAGAATGTTAATACATATAACAGTTCAACTGCTCCAAGAAAGATCTTCAGAAATTAAGGTCAGCTTGTTAAAGGAATTTCAGCAGTTTTTATCAGAGGTTTTATTTCTGTTATCCTGCTTTCCCTAGCTCCGTAATAAAATATAATTGAAACAAAAATCTTTTGACTCATTGTCTGCCCAGTACAGTGTTGTGTTTTTCATTTCAGTAAGTAGCAAATCATTCTACTGCTGAGAAAGCAGTACAGCTGAAATGTTTTATGGGACTGTTTTGCTTGGTATTTTATCTCCAAAAAGACACTAAATCATGAAACCAAATTAAATTTGTTTAACCAAATATGTTTCCTTATTCAGAGGAGGAACCTGCTCCAAACAGTGTTGTTGAAGAGTACCTTCAGGAGAAGAGAAAATATGAAGACAAGAGAAAGCAGCAGCCAAAGAAAGGAGTTTCCCGTGAAGATCAGGTAATAGTTTGATAGCCTGGGCAACAAAAATCCAGAAAAATGTTCTGAGTATGTTCATCTCTTCATTTGTATAAAAGCAAAGTTTTAAAATCTGTTGTTTCATTTTCCATTAAAAGAAAGTTATTATTTTAAAAATAAATATTTTAATTACCCAGGTAGACAGGTAAGTGAATTTTCAATGTGTGTTTGAAAGGGCTCCCAGTTTAGTTACTAAAATCATCTGGAAGGAAATGCTAGTCATGAAGAGGTGTCCTTGATTTCATTTGTGAGAGTTTGCATTTCTTCACCTTATGCTTTCCTTGCCATAAGATAACATTGGGACAGAACTTTACTTACCTGGCATTTGTTCTAGCTGGGGTTTTTAACATTTTACATTGTGGTTTAAAAATATTAAATTCATCAGTACTTCTTGGTGTTGTGAAAGAAATAGTACTGTTAACAGTACTCTGTAAAAGGAGAAGCTTTTTAGAATGCAATGAAAATTCAAAATTATTCAAAATTAGTTAGGATGTCTCTAGACTTTAGCAGGCAAATACGAGCCAAGTAAGGCTTGCTTTACAAAAGTATTTGTTTTGTCTAAACTAGGAAAGTCTGAAATAGTTAAATATATGAAACTGCCTATGAAGTGGAAATACCATCAACTTAGAATCTGTGCAGTGTATCAAACACATTGGTTTGTCAGTGCATGTCAGTTCAGCTACGAAGATGTTCCTGTTCACATGTTGAATGTAGAAGAGATTGGAAACTTGAGGCTTAGTAACTTCAAAGCAGCTTTTGGCAAACTTTCATATATGTAGCAAGCTTAGTTCTAAACTAAGAAGTTTATGGAAACTTTGTACATTCAAAATCCCATTATCTTTGAATCAAAGAGTACTAAAGCTCTGTTGGCAGTGTGGATCAAGGGACTTAAAACCACGTCTAACGAATTTACATCAGCCGTGTCCTGGACATCACAGGAAAACAAAATGAGATGATAGGGATATATATTCTAGTAGATCTTAATTTTTATTTATGTAACCCTGTTGGCAACTATTCAACAATAATTAATCAAGTTCTTTTTAATCCATTTCACTTGTGGAGAGCCTCTTCTAGTCTCACACCCCTTGTAACTGATCCTACAGCACAATACCATTTTCCATCCTCAGAGCAATAATTAAGGAAGAGGGAGAACAGGTATGTTTCTCTAAAATACTAGATAATGGAAGTCCTAGCCATCTTATTCTACAAGGGTCAAATTATAAACTTATTTGAAGCACGGTATAGCATCTAGTGACTCATTGCAAAAATGCCTACTTAGATATTTCAAAATTATTTCTGTCATCAGGTCTATTCACAGGAATGCTGGCACCAGAGAAAATTAGACAAGACACAAGGAATGCGGCTTTTTTTGGTCACAATTTCATATTAAAAGGGTCAGTTTGTTTCCTTCTGATGGCCTAGGCAAAGGTTTGCTGTCTCAGGTGTTGCAAGTACAGGCTTATTTGCAATAGTAAGGAAAACTATAGAACTAGAATGATTTGCAGGCCCAAATATCTTCAAAACTTTCCTCCCTCTCATCTTAAACAGAAGATTAAACAGAAAATAAAGAAAGTAAATGCAAAAAAAGTCCTCCAAAATCTGCCCTTGGCAGTGCTAAAATATGTTTTTGAAAGAATTCAAAAGCCAGGAAACTCCTCAAGTTAAGATTGCTCCCAGAAGGAAATTTGATTCCAGTGAACACTTCTGGTATTTCCTATTTCTGTTTTCTATTCTTGTTTCGTTTTTATTCTTTTAAATTTAAAAAACTTGACCAAACAAAACTACAGAGCTATACAGAGGTGTTTTACAACATAGGTTGCCAACCTATCACCTACAAATCAAATGTAGCCTGCCACATAAATTCAGTTAGGCACTTATTCCCTGATGCTTTTGTTTTCAGGAATGTCTCAAATATCAGCAAAAAAAAGCTGTGGGCTGTGCAAATTATTCGTATGCTCTGTGCTTTTTTTTTTGAAGATCCCCCCCTCTCCCATCAGGAGGCTCAGACGTACAATTTTTGTGTAATCCAATTCCCATTTCAGATGATGAGAAACAAGAACTGTGGTATGATCTTTAGGTATCATCTGAGATTTGGTGACTCCATTGTCCCTGAAAGACCAGGCAATGTCAGTTTGAGAATAAAATACCAAATTGAAATGAGTATGAGCTTTATGTATGCAGCATAAGAACCTGTATCTGCAGAATTAGTTAAGGTGGTTCATTTTATTTGAGGCAAAAGCTTTGAATTTTTTCAATATCCACACATAATTTAAAAGATCATCAACATAAAGTATATAAATATCAGTTAAACTGGTTCTTCAAAGCATGAATAGTTTGTAATTTATACAGTGGATTGCTTTAAAAAAGGACAGTAGCAGGTCCAAAAAGTGAAATTCATTGTCAGCAGTGTTATTTAATCAGCTGTTTTATTTTTTATGTAGCCACAAGTTTTTCTTCCTTAAATATGCATTTTTATTTCACTAGATGATGAGAGAAGTGCTTTTTCATACGATGGGCCCCTCCCTGTTTGCTCTTGTTGCCTCAGTATTGCCTGCCCACTCACTCTGTGGGTGCTCTCTTTGCAGTCCCGCTCTCACACCCATGACCACCTCTTGCTCTCTCACTTGCCTCTCTAAACTGTTTCTTCTGAATTCATGTGAAAGATCACTCTCAGTGTACTTTTTCTCAAAATAATAAAAATGTTATATATGCCTGTTGGTGTGTAGAAATATACAGCTTCTCTAAAACTATGTGTTTAATTTCAGACGCTGGCATTGTTGGACCGATTTAAATCAAAGTTAACCCAGGCAATTGAGGAAACTCCTGAAAATGACCTTTCCGAACCTGATGCAGATAATGACGAAGGATGGTGAGGTTTTTTTCTTGGATTTCTGTGTTTACGGGTGGAAATCGTACTGTACTAACATAATCTTACTGGTAAGCATGAATTTGAGTAGCAGAAAACACCAAATGTGAAGGCAGCTGTTGCATTAGGAGTCAACTAAAATGTACTGGTTTAGCACTCTGAAAGATAAGGCATAAGAGTAGATGACATTTAGCTTTCTGTGGTTTTAAGTCCTTCAAAACTGTGTGTTGGGTGTGCTAACTATTTTTAAATGATGGATGAGATGGACTGGCTTATCTGAAGTGTAGGGTGACCCCAAGGAAGTGGGTTATTACTGAATTAGATAAAGCACTGAAGAAGTTACTGCCTCAACACCTCCTAGTCAAGGAAGCAGTGTATACCCTGTTGTCTAATGTTCATCTTTCATGCAAAGAACCCACCTTAGGTAAGCAAGAGGATAAAAATCAGCATGATTTGAAGTGTGATCTTGAAGTCCTAGGCTGCATTCTGTTAGATGCTCATAAAAGTATGCATAAAATGCCTGGAAAAAAGAAAATAAATCCTAGCAAAAAAGTTTTGTAAGGATAGGTCATCTCCATTTATAAAGCAAACAGTACTGCTGGTCCTACAAAATAGGCTGCCTCTGCCTACAGTTTTTTCCGTAGTTGTATGCATAAGCCATCAGAGCTACAGCAAAACTACCAGTAAAATAGAAACCGCAGGAAAGTTCTTGGCAAGTGTTTTAAGACAACCAGTATTTCTGTATCTCAGATGACTTAAAATAATTTTGCTTTTTCAAACCATGTTTTCTTCCTTCATTATGCCTTTTCCTACCTCAGTCTCTTTGAGGATGAGAGATAACATCCAATATACATTTTGAGATCCTTGGATTTCACTGATATTTTGAGATCCTTCTGAGCTACCAAGTGCTTCTAAGTCCTCCAAGAATTATAGAGCAACTATTTCAGTTGGAAGGGACCTACAGTGATCATCCAGTCCAACTGCCTGACCGCTTCAGGGCTGGCCAAAAGCTATAGCATGTTGTTATTACCCAAATGCCTCTTAAACACTGACAGGCTAGGGGCACTGATCTCCTCTCTAGGAAGCCTGTTCCAGTGTTTGAGCACCCTCTTGGTAAAGAAATACTTCCAAAAATCTGGTGTAAACCTCCCATGTCCAGTATAAGATTCCCTTATCTGGCCTTTTTATGAACTTTTTATAAACTTATCTTTATGTCAAATATTTTCTTGTCACAGGAATACAACCAGTCTTTTAAATACTTTCATAGAGCTCAAACATATCTTTCCTATTTCTTTCTGAGTAACTACTGATATCTTATTGTCAGTAATACTATCCACTGTAATTCCTACTGAGTGAAGAACTGTTGCAATTTCAGATTATGAAGTTGTACTTTTGTTCAGAAAATAATATTACATTCAAAATTGCACTAAAACAGATACTTGGAATAATATGAAAATACATAATAGGCTAATAATTAATATCATATTAATTTTGCAGCGCAGTTAGTGTGCATGTTAACTTTACAGACAGATGAGACAGTCTGTTTTCAAATAATTTACTTGAGGCCAAGTAAATTGTAAAATGTATGTTACGCAAATTGGCCATAAAGAACATTAACAAAGCAATGAAATCTTTTGAAAGCTATTGATTGTTGTTAGAAGCACTTGGAAAGTTAAATTGCATGTTTTGGATTAAGTGTTTACATTTTCAGTACCTTTGTTGTATAGGAATATTTGATATAACTGTGCTGACTTTACATTTTAAAATTCTTTCTTAATTTGAATCTACTTCTCAAAAGACAGTATTTTACTTTATTTGATTTTTATGAAATACAATTAGTGTATGGCATATGCATACATGAAACATATGAACTACATGATTCCTTCAGGCCATTCTGTGGGTCATGGTTGCTGTTTTTATGGGAAGGGAAAGCCTGCCAGTATGCTTTGCTCTACTGTCAGGGTGTGTTATCTGAGGTAAAATGATTGCCTCTAAGACATTTTTATGTGTCCATGAGTGGCCACACATTGAGGTATAATTTTCATTCTCTGTCAAGATAGAAACCATTACCAATTTGTTATGTTTTCTTTTATTTGGCAAACTTCTCTCTGCATATTTGGCTGAGCTGCTGTATTGGCATGGTGCATAGCAGACGTTTGGGCACTTTTCAGCAGCATTCTACTCTTTATGCAATAAAAAAAGAAGAAATATGACTCTATTGTAAACAGTGTGTATGGTGTTTGATAATTATTACCAGATTTTACTGTCTAAGAACACATCTGAGGAAATGTTGTGAAGAGTGCTGAAGAGAAATGCATAATACTAAGTTTTAATGTGGAGTATTGGAATCTTTGCTGAAACATTTTATCTACTGCTGTGTGAGAATGATTATTTATATTTGTCTGCAGCAATCAAAATCCAGTTTCCCTTACCGAATTACAAAATATCATAATAAACATGGTATCTGCTCAAAGAAGGGGTCAGAGAATAAAAATGTCTGACAATATGTGAGTGGACACAATTTTACAGCACCAATGTACCTTAGAAAGACATTCTTGATCTGAGTTCTTCCAGGTGTTATTTTCCTTGTGGCTTCATGTTGAGAACTAGTGCTTGTGCTTTCCTCTTAATGATTTGTTAGATGTCTTCAGTACTATTTGATCACTAGTTGTTCTTTATTTGCTTACAATCCAAGTAAGAAGGAGTCAGATGCATTACTTGATTCTTCTCTTTCTTAAAGGTTGTATAGTGCTGCAGAGGTAGAGATTATCTGGCAGAACTCAGTTACATACTCAGCTTAAAATCTTAACCAAGAAGACTTTTCCCCAAAATGTAGGTGAGGTCAGACATAGTAGCAGTAAGGTGGCATTTGCTTGGAGACTAATACTATGAAAACCAAATATGTCACAACAGAAGACCCAGCTGGAATAGTTCATCTACTTGGTACTTGCCACTAGGGTTACTTGATAGGCCTGAATTTGAAAGAGAAAACATTGCACAGGCTACACTTCCACAGAACACTGCTGCTATTCATCTTGTTTAGGACTTAGACTGCTGTAACACATACAGTTGCACACATGTGATACCCATTCAGGTAGTAGTGACACTTCAGGGTTCTGATGATAATATCAAATAGTTACAACTGTAGTCAAACACAGATTTCATTCCAGAAGGTGTTACAGCAACTGCTGATAATGAAACTAATGATGCAGATCCTGTGAACATGACGAAATACTTTCATAGGGAGAATCCCACAATGGGATAAAAATATTCTGATGCAATCACATACGTTCAAAAATTGTTTTTTTCATTTAATCTGTGCAAAATATTCCTCTTCAAATAGGGTAAGAGTGATACTTAGTACCCTGAAACACCCTTCCATCAAGTAATTCTGAGAGTTCCAAGTGCTTCTTTCAAAACATGAAATCTGAGACTAGATACAGCACTCAGCTAAATCTCTGTCTGTGTTGAGTGGAAGGATTACTTTATTTGTTGCTGTTTTTTTCATGCCTGGTTTCCAATCCTTTCTAAGCCACAAATCCTTTCCTATTGAATGGCTGCCTAACTTAGTTCTCTCCTGTACCCAAGCTGTTGATCACTCTTATTGGAATTTAGCCATTGCACTTTTTAAATTGTATCCCATTTTTCATACTGCTACTCCTGTTTGCCAAAATCACATGAATTCTAAATACTCCAATAAACATTCAAAACTTCATATTATACATATGTTCTGTAATTATATTCTTCTCCAGTACAGTCATAAGTGGAAATGAACTAACCAACCCTTACCACATTAAGCTTTTCACTTTGACATTAAACTATGGCTATCTACTCCTAAAAACATGGCTCTCCAGCTGAATTTTTAGCAACCGTACATGCTTGTGAAATGTAAGAAATATTTCTACACTTTCCCATATGGAATACTGGTTTTTGTGGAAGGAACAGATTCTCTGCTATAAAAATCCACGTCATGTCCGTAACCAAATTTCTGGACTGTCTGACAGTCTTCTCTCTGATCTTTTAGAACAAGTGGAGGCTTCCTGAAACTACAAGATTTATTGACATACTTGAAGTATAGTGCTATGGCAGCTTTTGAGTTGGTGGAATTTTCTGTAGTAAAGAAGCCACCACATTCCTTTTTGAAAACTCAACCAGGTTGCTAAGTCAATTTTGTATATATCTATGTAGGATCTCTATTATTTTTGCAGTCTCACAGACAAAATGCACGAAAAGGTTCAGGAGTCAACTCCAGTACTATTCTTGAGTTTAAAACTTAATTGTCTTTATCAGGTAACTGAAACTCAAACTGATCATCACTCTATGCAACTAAAATACCATACATTGCACACAAAACCAGTCAAGTTTACAGAACCTTGTAAGACATGTAAGACACATAGGTTAGGAAGTCTGATGGGTTATTTTTTGGATTGATTGAAAAGACATGCCTGTTCATTCACTTCTTGGGACTGATCAAGAAATATCTTTATCAGTGGCAGAGGCAGTGGGACCGAGTGCACCCTCAGTACATTTGCAGGTGACAGGAAGCTGAGCAGCGCAGGTGACACTACAGAAGGATGGGATGCCATCCAGGGGCACCTGGACAAGCTTGAGAAGTGGGTTCATATGAACCTCATAAAGTTCGGCAAGGCCAAGAGCAAGTGCTGCACTTGGGCTGGGGCAATCCCAAACAAAAGCACAGACTGGGAGATGATCTCACTGAGAGCAGCTCTGCCCAGAAGGACTTGGGGGTGCTGGTGGGTGAGAGGCTGGACATGACCCAGCCATGGGCACTCCCAGCCCAGAGAGCCAAACGTGTCCTGGGCTGCATCCAAAGCAGCGCGGCCAGCAGGGCCTGGGAGGGGATTCTGCCCCTCTGCTCTGCTCTGGTGAGACCCCACCTGCAGGGCTGCATCCAGCTCTGGGGTCCCAGCACAGGAAAGACAATGGACTTTTTTGAGCTGGTCCAGAGAAGGAACACAAAAATGATCAGGGGGCTGGAATATCTCTCCTGTGAGAAAAGGCTAAGAGCTGGGATTGTTCAGGCAAAGTTAGAGAAGGCTCTGGAGAGACCTTATTGTGGTAGTTATTTCAGTAATTAAAGGGTGATTAAAAGAAAGAGGGAGTGACTTTTTACTTGGGCAGATAGGGACAGGCTGAGGAGTGATGATTTTAAATTAAAAGAGGAGAAGTTTGGATTAGATGCTAGGAAAAAATTCTTTACTCAGAGGATAGAGGCACTAGAACAGGTTGCCCAGAGGGGTGGCACATGACCCATGGCAGTGAGTTTGGACTGGGTGACCTTTAAAGGTCCCTTCCAACCCACACCATTCTATGTTTCTACAGTATGAACATTGCATTGAGGCAATATTCTGTTCCTGCTTGAAAATTATTTACATAGTGGTAATCTGTGTTCTGATAAATATGGCTTTACATTGTTAGTTCTTTAGTTTGGACTTCATGAAAAATGCCAAATTCATCCTGTTGGACCTTCAATATTCAGTGTAGAAACTGAAATACTAACATGTGAAAGTTATCAGATGAACATGATTACGTGAAGTGCATTAAAACTGTTGCCACTGGGGAATCAGCCAAAATCTGTATCATCCTCAGTAGAAGGATTTGGTCTGTTACTAATCTCATCAGTTCACAAGTCAGGGCTGCAAGCAGACCCTCACCTGATTTTAGAGTTTCTCTTACAGTGAAGCCCAGTAATTTTTTCTTCATTCTGCACCTGGCTAGAAGTTTAGGATTTCTCCTTCAGGATTCACATCTCATCACTGGCCTTTATCTGCTCTCAGTAGTGCACTCTGCACCCTTTTAGAATTTGACTGAGACTGCCAGCATGCTACATAGTTCATTTAATTAATAGCACATTATGCCAGTGCTTCATAACTGAACCACTGCAGTGTTTCCTGGGTGGAATGTAAGGTGTTACATGTGAAACACAAAGCTTCTTAATCTTTAGAAGAGATCAGCTTTTTCCTTCCCTGTGGAGTGCTGTCACAGCTGTAACTAAGCAACAAATGTAAATAAGTCACTTAAGTATTTTTGGAAGTATGTCTAGACTCTGAAACTTAGTCTTTCTTTTTATTTGAAATAACATAAATCCATTCAGCTTTCAGATATACTGTGGGGCAAGAAAGAATGAATAAAATGGGAATTTGAGGTGGTAGTTTTTCACATGGTTTTTCAGTCTAAAATTCTTGTGGTTACTTACCTTTGTTGAGTCTAAACTATTCTAAATGTTGGTTAATTTGAGGTATAGGAAAAACAGGCATTTTTTTTAACTTGAAATGAAAAAGTCAATACCTGAAAATACCTTCCAATTTGCACAAAAGTTGTTGTGAAAATTGTGTGAGAGTAAAGGTCTTCTGTCTGTCTTTCAGGTCTTGCTTAATGGATTGTTTCATGTCCATGTTGTGTAATTACCAGTGTTGTCAAAACTATTGTCCTCCAAGTTATTTGTAAAAAAACTCATATAAGATAATGAGGATTAAAACCAATTCAAGTTAATTTAATGACACTGCTTACTTTAATGCACTGTTTAACATCTCGTGCCTCCTAGAAAGCTTTTAAACATATCTTCTTGGTCACAAAATACTTCGGTTTGCACAGTGATGCTTTACACAGCTCAGATCACTTGATTATAGCAGAAATTGAAGGGAATAAGTCTGGTTTTATTAATTTATTGGTTCTGTGGACAAAAAACTCACAAAGTTCAGTGCTAACCATTTAAAGTGCAGCCTGGTTTATGTAAGTCAGATACTCTAATATGTTCCCAGTTCTGAATTTCAGAACACTGTCACTGAGGCCACTTAAATATTGTGGGAACGTTGGGTGCTACTGATAGCCTCTTTTTGCCAGGACATTAATTGCAATTTGAGTTACAATTTTTTACCCGGTTTATAGAGATAGTTTTATTTTACTCCAGAACAAACAAAAAATAAATCTGTATATTGAATGAAGGTAGTCTTTATCCAGCATCAGTGGGTATGCCCTGTGTCTTCTTTAAGAAGTGTTTTGTTAATAATACAAGGAAACTCCTTTCAGAATATTTATGATTGGTTTTATGAGAAATGTGGCACAGTTAGGAGTAGAAACACACAATATTTCACTTATTTTGTATTCTCACAGTAAAAGGCTTTGTAATGGAGAGACAGTTGGGTCTTAAAACAGTATCAGGGCATCAATTTTCAATGTCTGTTGTAGACTATAGGCTAGAATTGTTTTGGGCTTGGGTCTTTTTTAATTGAAATAGCTATTCCAGAATCAGGTAAATGTTGAAGTTAGCCAGACTGTTTTTATATTACAATATTTAATTTCTTTAAAGAACTAAATCACAGTGCACACTGTTAGTATTTACTCCAAATACATTTGATAATGTGTTCCATTTTATTTCCAGGATTTCCTGTTTACTGCAGCATATACTATTGAATTTTGCAGGGTGAAGTTCTTCAGGATAGACACCTGAAAAATATTGCTTGTATTTCTTTGATAAATTTTGCTTTATATACATTTTCTAAAATGCAGTTTTTTCTTTACTACAGTACCTCAGATTTAGGATTATGAAATATGGCTTCCTCAAAGATTAGCACTAGTCTTTGCAGCTTCAGTTGCAGAAGCTTAACTGTGACAAACACAGTAAACCCCTGAAAACTAAGCTGCAGTCTTTTTTACATGCTGATGTAAAACATGATGATGCTGTCCCAGACTTGGGGAATGACAGAAAAAGTGCTGCTGTAATTTATGCCAGTGAGGCACAAAGATGGATTAAAGCCATGTTTGCTCCCCTCCTCCCATCCAGACTTGAGCCAGAGTTCCTTCACTAGTCTGGAAAAACTGGCTCTATATTAGGTCTCTCCTGCTAGGGCCATTGATTTACTCAACTACATTTTTTAAAAGTTGACAAAATACTTACTTGATTGTTACAAAGGATAAATGAATGCCAGAGGTCTGTATTAGAAACACATTGGAAAGAGAGGTTTCTTTTCTATTTGGCAAAAAAATAAGCGTTTGTTTGGGTTTTAGTACTGCCACTAACCTTTAAAGGAAGAAAGAAAAAACCCTTCTGCTGTAAATCTTTCTTTTTCTCCTCCAGTTTGTCTCCACCTTCACCCCTGTACTGCTAGAATATGGTCAGACCTTGCTTGATCTGTAAATGCCAACAGCTACCCCACTGCTTCAGTCAGTAATTCATATTAACGAAGCTTTCTTCTGCTGACGTTGTATATTGATTGCTTCTAGCTGTTCAGCTTGTCTGAGAAACTCAGCATTTGGAGTGGGGTTTTTTGCTTGTTTATTTTTTGTTAATTCCTCTGTATCTGAGTTTATTTGGACTAGGCATCTGAGCTTTGACTACTGTTTGACTAAAATTCAGAGATGATCTATGCTTTAGTCAAGGGATATCTAGTGTTAGATTTACTGTCTGGAAATCTTACTTTTTTTTTATTGCCAGCAAATCTAGTGAAGAATGAAGAAATAATATTCTAAATCTTTATTAGCCTGGTTTAAGCTTCCTGCATATTTACACACCTTTTCAAGCACCCCAGCTTCATCTCAGTACTGACATATTTAAATGAGGATTTGGATATATTTAGAATGAGAGAGGGAGGGGCAAAAGAAAAGGGATGGTGTCCAGAGAAAGCTGAATGTTATGAAAATCTGAGTATTTTTGTGCTAGAAATACTCTCCTCTCCTTTCTTTTCACTCCAACTCTGTGCTGTGGTGATACAATAATGCCTGACTGCTTGTGTTAACCTGGGGAGGTGATTTGCTGACTGACTTCAGAGTATCAGATGTTGTACAAGCTATTGCCAGAGACAGGATGATGGACTGGATGGATCACTGCTCTATTTCAGTATGGTGGTTCCCGTGTCCTTGTAGTAAATGCTATGCAGAGTTTTTCTGCACTGCTGTGCTGTCTGGAACAACATCTGGAATTTGCATTTTAGTCTTCCATACCAATCTGTTCTACCAGGAGCAGTTGTCTATTTAAAGCACCTGTCTTCTTGCATCAAACTCTGTAACATTTTTGTGAAGCAGTCATGGATGTAGTGCAAATATACTATATATGAATCGTTATAGAACAGAAGCAATATCAAGATAGGATAACTGAATTTTGTATAGAAAAAAAATTTTGTATAGAAAAATTTTGTATACAAAATTTCATATTTGTATGAAATTCAGAAAAAACTGAATTTTGTATTTATTGCTTGAAAAAGTAAGTCATCACAGTTCTACATAGTTCTTCTGATACTATGAGAACTCATCATATTTTCCCACAAATTATCATTGAATAAGGTGAGCTTTTTCATAGTTAAGGTGATTTCCATTTCTCTTAGAAAGTTACTTACAATTAAATGTTCTTTCAAGAGAGAAAGATTGTTGGTACTATCTTGAACAATCCAAGGATACAATACTGTATTAGTCTTCACCAAGATTAGGTTGCTTTGTTGTTAGCTTTGCAAAAACTGGTATCTTTGGGGTTCTTTTTAAGCTGGAGGGCCCATGGTTAGTGAAACTATTAGTTTCTTATAATTTTTGCAGTGATTGTTTTGTGGTAAAACTAAGCAAATAACATTCAAATAAACTATCTCAAAAAGTATTATTTTGGAATATCTGCAGAAGTTCTGTTCTGATAATTTTATGCTATAGGCCAACAAAGAAAAAATATAAACAATTAATTCTTTGGCCTGTGGAGAACCCAAAACTTGCTGGTTATTCTGAAGACGTTAAGCCAATTTTCAGTTCTCCAGTGACTGTAATATACAAGTTCAAAGGGCTAGTCATAGTTAACAGAAGTGTACAGGCTGACTGTGTATAATATTTTTAAAGCATGTTTTCATCAGTTTTACTTGCTTAACACTGGGGACATTTTTGCTTTGTGCAAGAGCAGCAGTGATACCTCCACTGTTGACATGGTTTAACCCAGCCATCAGCCAAGCCCCAGGCTGCTGCTCACTCACTGGCCCACCAGCAGGATCAGACAGAGAAACGGAAGGGTAAAACTTGAAAAACTCATGGGTTGAGATATACACAGTTTTATAAAGAAAGCAAAAGGCCTCTACACAAGCAAAAGGAAAGAAGGAATGAATTCCCTGCCTCCCATGGGCAGGCGGGTGTTCAGCCACCTCCAGGAGAGCAGGGCCCCATCCTGCATGACAGTAACTTGGGAAGACAAACACCATTACTCCAAACATCCCCCCTTTCTCCTTCTTCCCCCTGCTTTATATCCTGAGCATGATGTCACATAATCTGGAATATCCCTTTGGTCATCTGGGGTCACCTGTCCTGGCTGTGTCTCCTCCCAGCCTCCCAGGCATCCCCAGTCCCCTCACCAGCGTGGCAGTATGAGAAGCAGAAAAGGCCTTGGCTCTGTGTAAGCCCTGCTCAGCAATAACAAAAACATCTCTATATTACCAACCCTGTGTTCAGCACAAATCCGAAACACAGGCCCACACCATCCACTGTGAAGAAAATTAACCCTACCCCAGCCAAAACCAGCACAAACAGCTGAAAGCTGAAATACTGTAAGGTAATAGTACCCCATTCATCTGAAAACCAGAAAACACCTCTTTAACGTCTTGAAATTAACCTCAGGAGAGTCGGGGGGGGGGGAGGGGGACAGGGTTAGAAATAGTAAAATTTAAAATTTCTGTGTAAAATCTGTTTACTGTATCATAATCACTAACATGGATTGAAACAATATTATTTTGATGTGAGTATTTGATGTGAATACTTAACCTTTGAAGTGCACTGCAATTTGGCACATAGCTGTATTTATAACTATTTTCTCACTACTCTTCTAAGCATTTTTTGAACAATTTAAAATTTCTATGGAATAACTAATTATTTGAATTTGGCTAGATCTGAATAGCAAACTTTATTTCTCTTTTTAAATATCAAGTCAATAAATATGAAAAATACAGGGTGTTATGAAAGCATTAAAAAAGGGCTAAGATATCTGATCATTAGGAAGGGAGGTGAGGAAAGAGAAACAAGGAATGTGAAATGGTGAAAACAAGTAGTGAAATAAAGAAGTGAAATCTCTTAGTGGTAACAATCACAGCAGAAACCTACGACCAGAAATTATTACTAGAAGGTATTGTGTGGTTTAGTCTCTTCTCCCAGTTAACATGGGGTAGGACAAGAGCATGCGGCCTCAAATTGTGCCAGGAAAGGTTTGGATTGGATATTGCTGAAAATTTTCTTCACCAGAAGGGTTGTCAGGCGTAGGAACAGGCTGCCCAGGGAAGTGGCTGAGTCACCATCCCTGGAGGTATTTAAAAGACATGTAGGTGTGGCACTTCAGGACATGGTTTAGTGGGCTTGGCAGTGCTGGATCAATGGTCAAACTTGTTGATCCAAAAAGTCTTTTCCAGCCTAAGTGTTTCTATGGTTCTCTGATTATAAACTTCGTTAAAGTGAAATCATACCTGGTTTGGCAAACTAGGCTTAGCGGAAGTGTGTGATAGTTTAAATACCAAGTACAGGGGTACAGGCTTTCGTAGGTAATTTAGCACGGCTCCAGTGCTATGAGTTAATGAGACAAAAAATACTCAAGGAAATTGTTTTTTGAAACATCTTTTTTGAGACTTAAGTGGCTGAGTGAAACTGTGATAATTAGAGAGATTAATCCATCTCTGAGACTGGGTCTATCATGGTACTTAGGGTATCAACCCTCACTGCTGTAAGAATCAAAACCTACTTCAAGTACTTGGTAAAAAATTGGTTTTCTTTTAATAATCTGTAAGGGAGAGAAACTTGCATTACAAGACTCCTTTGCATGAAAAGAGGGATAATAGGTTATGTTACACAAGAAGAAAAACAAAGCTGGATGGTGAGACAGGGCAGATAGAAGCTACGAAATTTGCTTACAGGAGTTGCTTAGTGGTAGTTGTAGATTTCACTAGAGACATAAACATACTTCCTCTCTCCTGCTGCACTGTGTTTACAAAATTATTTTTAAAGCTCTTGGACACGCTTATGCAAGGAATACTGACAGCAGCCTGATCCAAGAGGCTTGTTTTGCTTGTAGCATCTCAATTTTAAAAAAAGCTGGAAAAAGAATAGATGTTATTAATGTATTTCCTCCTTTGAAATTCCCTTTGTTTTATGGCTTTGACATTCTTTTTGTCTTGTTTGTACTCTTGTTCTCTTGCCTTGATTCAAAATTTATGCTTCTTTTCAACTGTCATTTGACAATTTTCTTCATTTACATTTTGATTAGTCTCTTTCTCTCTGTTTTTGTTTCTCATTCCTATACTTCTTTTAGTCTTTACCTTCCTCAATTTTTTCTTTTGTAGTCTCTTAAATGTCTCTCAGTGTTTCTCAAATGTCTCTCCTCTTCCTGTGCCACTCACTACTCTGCTGGGAGTGGAAAGAGTACCAGTGAGTTCATTCTTCCAGAACAGCCTAATTTTTTTCCTTGGGAGAGAGATCTTCTTTGCTTTGATCTGTGGATTCTCATCTGTTCACTTGAGGTACTTTTCTATCCACTGCCTAGGTATCTTGAGGATGACAGAAGGAAAGTATTACAGTGTTTCCTACATTAATGGTTAATGCTTACTCTTCAATATTTACTTTATTTGAAGGAAAATGTTAGCATCAAGTGGAGCATAATTTAAAGAAAGCAGTAATGTTTAAGTATGTCTCATTGTTTCTGTTTTAAATATGGGATGCATTGTGAAATTGAGAAAAGTAGGAAGCATGCTACTTGCAAGCAATGTTTGACTCAGAAACAAATGGTAGTACCAGTAGTTATGTGCCAGATTGGTCCCATTTTTTTAGACAGCCTATACAGTGCAAGAGGCAACACTGAATTTCTTGACACAGATACTTATTCCTTCTGTGTTCATTTTAAGCAACCTGATGGAAAAAAGCAATAACTATCATAAAACATAGCCATAATATTCAAAATGATGAAATTCTAAATTTTATAGCAGCATGATTAGTTTTATTTTGTAAGCATTAACTGCAAAAACACGGAGTATGGCACCAACTGCAATGTTTTATGCAGGCACCTCCTAAGTGCAGGCATCTGCCTAAAACTGCTTAAGAATTTACTGCTGCTCTGCCAGAAGCTATTACCCTTACAACAGAGTTGGCAGGATGTAACTTTTGCTCACACATGTTGATAATTTACTGTTTAAAATGCTGATGTAGGTTAGTGCAAGATAATGTCCCAGGCTTCCCTACAGGCACCAGGAGATTTGCTCTGAAGGGCCACCTGGGCAAGGAGAGTTGAAGGGGGTAGTAGGGAGGTGGTAACAGCCAACAGCTATGTCAGTTTGAGAAACAAGTGTCTTAGGCAATACAGCTTTGCACTTTCATTTCCATTTGTATAAAAATCACTGATGCATGAGTGCACCTGGAGGTTCCAGCTTCATCAGTATAGCAAAAGCATAGCGCTTCCTTACTCTTGCCAAGATTCAAAATTATTCAGTTCACTGATTGCCACTTCAGTTTCTCCCAAAGCAGGTTCTGGAAAGGCCAAAGCTGTTGGACTACCAGGCTTCTCTTTACGCTACACGTAACATGACTACCACCTGTCAGCAGCTGGCACGTGGTTCAGATCTCGTGCATGGCTCGCACATCTCAAAATCAGAGGGATTACAGTATATCATATCTTTTCCTACAAGTACCGTCTCACTAGAGTAGTTCAAAAGAGCCTGGTGTGTTTGCTGACCTGAGAATATCACTAGGCTGTAAGAATATCCATGTAGCTTTGAAATCCTGTGCTGTCTCTGAAACTATCAAATTAATTCGGGTATTGCAGTCTAACATTTCAAGACGATCCATTTTTGGAATACAAAAAAGAGCCAACTACTGAGTGTTCTTTAGTAACACCAAAGGAAAGAAATGCAGTGCAGCAGAACAGCTGCTCCCCCATTACATGGGATAGGACCATGGTCAACCTGCAGGATGCTGTCATCTGGTCAGGGTAAAAATCAACCCTCTTCAGCAATAAATCCATGCAAAGATTGCTCATTCTGATTTGCAGCTCACTCTTAATAAAAGGTGTTAATAAAATAATTTTGTGATTATGTCTTCTATGAAAGAAGGACAACAACTTGCACACCTAGATACTTCAAACCCAGAGTCATCAGTTTTTGCAAGCTATTTTATTTTACAAATTTTTAGCAAAAAAACCTAAGCTGCAAAACTTAGGGTTTGTTTTATTTTGAGTTTGCTTGGTAGAGCTGACTACCTCTCATCCTTTAAATTTTGAAGAAAAGTGTACTTTAAAATTGAATGTCTCTCTTATATAAAACGAGCTGTCAACAATCAGTGATAAGCACAAGTTAGTGGGTTCCTGAAGACCAGAGATAAAGAGATGAAATTACTGCTTTCAGCACAGTGACTGCAGAAACTTGACTGGGCAGCCAGCTCCTCACTGAACCCAGGAGCATGCAGAAGGGAAGAGAGCTATAAACTGAACAAGGAAAAGTCTTATGAAACTTGTATTTGTGGAACTACACTCTAACTCTGCACTTGGAAAATTATGCAAATGCAAATTTCTGTTGGAGGAACTTGTGCAAGATAAGTTTAAATTCAAATGCTTAATATAGAAATAATTATTAAATGCTTCTTATGTTCCTTAAAAAAACACCCAATTTTAACTGCTTTTTAAAAACAGTATTCACAGTGATTTACCATTTATACAGATGCAGAACATGTCTACCTGTGAAGATGTGTGACTTGCTAAAATAAGCTTAAGTTCACAGAAGGAAAATATTTCATAAATCTCCACTGCAGTCTATGTTTATTTTGCTTTACCTCTGAGATGCTGCATCTAAAATTGATTCTGGGAATATCAAAAATTTTCTTAATATTGGCTTATTTTTAATCACAGCTGGGAATGTCTTAGTGGAAAGTTATGAATAAGAGTCAGAGACTATGACTTCTTTCAGCTCTTGTGGAGAAGTAAATATTGCTTAGTCTGAATCTACTGCATCTAATTTGCAAACTACTTGGGACACTGTATGGCCTGACCCAAGAATTAGAGATGTATTTAATTTTAATTCCTATTAGTTGTATCCTGCATGTTATGTCCTGTGCTGTAGTATTCTTGGAAAACCTGAGTTGATGAAAGGACTAAGTGTGACTACACTTCTACTTACACTCCTATAACACACTTTAAAACCATGCACCAAGGAATGACTTTATCTCTTAGGCCTGTACTTTAATTCAGACTAGGATAGAGTGATTTGATATGTGTACTCATCTTTAATAAGTTGAGAAGAACATGACAAATGCAGAAAGCATGTTAGCTAAAATAAATTACTTCAGTCCCTCCACTGTGAGACAATGTTTTTATAATTAAACTACAAATATGCAACCATGAGTCACTCTGATGGTACATTATGTTTTTCTGAATTGTGGAGATGACTAAAAAAAATAAGTTTGGGTGTTAGTAGTGTTGGACAGGGTCATAAACTACCTAAGTTTTTTACACTGGAAACAACTCTTAAGTATTTATGAAACGCACATGTCAAGAATCAATTGTGATGAAAATTCTCAATTTTTGTTTTTAGGAATTTTCTAAAGCATTCAAGCAGATCCCATATGGTCTATAGCTTTGAGTTTTTCCTGGCTTCTTTAATAGTTCTATATTGTAATCTGCAGTAACAGAGCTGGTTCTCTCTCCCTTTCTTTATGTGTGGAGATTTGCAATAAAGCAGTATTTCATTGGCCACAAAACTTGCCTTTTGAAACTTGCTTGTTTTTCCTGGATTTTCTGTCACAAAGCCTGTTGACAAAGACAAGCTATGAAGATTGATATGCTTAGATTCAGATCAGTATAGTTCTTAAGTTGTCCCATCAAAGTCAAAGACATTTTTGAAATCGATCACACAGACTCCAAAGATGAGGTGTGGTTTTTGCCTAGACATATGAGTTTGCCCTGAAAAATCAGTTACCACCTCTCTGGGTAACCTGTTCCAGTGTTTAACCACCCTTGTCTTAGAAAATGTCCTTCTTATATCTCATCTGAATCTGTGCTCTTTTGGTTTAAAACCTTTGCCCTTTGTCCTGTATAAACAGGGCTTGCTAAAGAGTCTGTCGCCATCTGTCCTGTAAAGTCCTGTTGTGTACTGAAATTCTACAATAAAGGCTCTCCTGAGAGCCTTTAGAACAGTCCCAACTCTCAGCCTGTCTGCACAGGAGAGCTGCTCCATCCCTCAAATCACCTTTGTGGCCTCCTCTGGGCTCATTCCAGCAGTTCCTGTGCTGGGACCCCAGAGCTGGGTGCAGCCCTGCAGGTGGGGTCTCACCAGAGCAGAGCAGAGGGGCAGAATCCCCTCCCAGGCCCTGCTGGCCGCGCTGCTTTGGATGCAGCCCAGGACACGTTTGGCTCTCTGGGCTGGGAGTGCCCATGGCTGGGTCATGTCCAGCCTCTCAGCCACCGGCACCTGTAAGTTCCTCTTGGCATAACTGCTTCAATCCCTTCCCCTTCCAGCCTGTGTTGACATCAGCAGTTAGCCTGACCTAGGTGTAAGATCTAGTACTTGGCCTTGTTGAACCTCCCGAGGTTCACATAGGCCACCTGTCAGTTATATAACAGTGATGTTTTCAGATTATTGGAAATTTGGTGAAATTAAGAAATACCTAATGGGGGGAAACTTCTAATCAACAGCAGGAAAAACATTGAATTGAACAAGGCATTTGTTTAGTCTGGTATTCAGGGAATTAAAAAGCATGATCTGAACCAAGTTAATGTGGAGCAGCAGGACATGAAGCCATTCCCCTTTTGATCTTCTGTGTACCTACTTCAAGCATTTTCCATGTAAACTCTTCCCCACTTTTGTAAAACCCTCCACCCTGGTGAAAGGTGTTTAAAGTGACTAATAGGAAAATTTGAGAAACACTCCCTGTTACTGGGAAAAATTTGACATACATTTTGGAAGATATGCTAAATAGAAAAAGACAAGAAAACAGAGTTTAGTATGTGAAATAAAATCCAGAGACAACTCTGTCTGTATTTAGCTGTGTTTTTCAAAAGGAGTCTTTACAAAACTACTAACTTGTAATATAAGGGTCTTCTAAGAATTTTTTTTTTTAAACCACCAACAAAAGAAACCCAGGTCAGTTCTTTTTTGCTATGCCCAAAAATAAATCAGAAATCTTGCCATGCATATCATAATTACAAATCTTAGCTTCCATTCTTTCACTGAGTTGGAGTTTGGTTTTTTTTGTTTTTTTTTTTTGTAGGATGTCACATGTGCTTCAGTTTGAAGACAGAAGCAGAAAGGTGAAAGATGCAAGCATGCAGGATGAAGACACTTTTGAGATCTATGATCCACGGAATCCTGTAACTAAGAGGAGAAGAGAAGAAAGCAAGAAGATAATGAGAGAAAAAAAGGAAAGGAGATAAAAGGAGTGTAAAGCTAGCCAGAGCTGCCTTGGAAAGTGACTGCAATAAAGCTCTTTTGTAAGCTGATCCTAAAAATACCACTGGACAAGTGTGAAAAGGAATCTCTCAAGAACCTGTCGTGCAGTTTTGAAGCAGAGCTGTCATTTGTTTCTTAAGTTGTGCGGTCAAGTGCTCTCACTGCATTCATTATCCAACCTCTCTAAAGGTTTTTAGAACTATGTATTTAATAAAACAGCTGACTTGACTTTTGTCTGTGTTCTAATTGCGATAGTCAAAATCACTGTGTAATCAAAAAGTTTTGAACATAATGAATGAGAATTTGTCGAAGTGAGAGTGAAGTTAGAAGATGGAAACCCCATCTGCTGGCTTTTAAGATTTTATGAAAGTACCATTTTAATTATTTTCTTTATTCTTTAAAAGACATGTAAACTTTTCCTGCCTGAATCGCTCTGACACAGGATTAAGATGATGCAGTACTTTTTAGAATGGTCCCAGCTTTCCTGAAACAAGCTAAGTTTAATTTAAGAAATCTGGCTATTGCATCCTTCTTTTGAAATACACATTCCAGTACACATCCCGGCTTGGGAAGCTGGGATAATACATTGCAGATATGTTATTTCACTATCCATACCACATGAATAAAAAAAGAGAATCTGAATATGCTGTAATTGTTGCTTAAACCGCTTGTTGCAATACCAAAAACATCCCTTTGGTAGAATTTTCACAGTAAAGTAGGGGGTAATGAAGATTGGTTTGTTAATTAGTCCAGTACAGAAACAAAAGAAAATGTCATCAGTCTCATTAAAAATATAATTCTGCTTTTAACAATTATTCTATCATCTAAAATTGAACCGCTGGAACTTCCAGTTTGTAGGTTTTCTGCATTTTTTACAACCCTGGGTGTTAATATTTTTACAGATAAACAGGAATTTCCGTTGCTCCTTCTTTACAGCAGTTCTAGTGCCACAGGAACATGAATTACCCAAATGGGCAGTAGCTAAAGAAGAGTGAACAAGGTCATTAAAAAGTGCCACCAGAGCAATGGTTTTGCTGATGTTGTTTTTAGAACAAGTTCAGTAAGGTATGGTGTCCTTATCAAGCTGCCACTGCCAAATTTCTTGATAGGGTTTGAGGTGTGAGATACATAAACCTGCATTGGTGGGTTAATATGGCCCAAATGTCAGAGGTTAGATTAATACAGACTATAGCTTTAATGCAGAGTGCAACCTTTGAGATAAGGAGAAAACTTGGAGGTGTGAAGTGAGATCCTGTATAAAGCTGTCATTATCCTCCTCTTAGGCTGAGTGAATTATACTGTGCCATGGTGTAAAGAAGTTAAGAGGGGTTACATTCCTTAACACGGCCATTCACAAACCAGTGAGTCAAAGTTTTTTAATCATTAAGTCATTTTCTGTTGGGCTGCTGCTGGCAAAGTGGAGAACATCTAATGTCACATGCTATTACCTCTATTCATTGCTTTGTTTGTGGAGAAAATCTTAAATCAGTCATTACAGGAAATGAGCATATCAAACCCCCATTCTGGTGGAGATGGGTGGGAGGACAAGGTGGTGAGCATGGGGAAAGTGAGAGCTAGATCTGGACAAAACCTTGAGCATCAATTCCAGGACAGTTAGTGCCCCTGGAACAGAAAAATGTTCTAATTACACATTTTTCCTGCAAGCTAAAATAGGATGTATGAGTCAATTAGTGGACAAGTTGACTAACACCCTTCTTAGCTGAATCTCTTTGCTGACTACCTGCAGCAGCTCTGAGTAAGCTGTATTAGATGATTCCCAGTTTTAAGCAGTAGAGAAACACAAAGAGGAAACTTAACTTGGGCGTTATGGCTCTGCTCAGTCGGAAGAGGTTTGAAAATCTGGACCTTGCATACACAGGACTGGCAACCTGACAAGAACAAGAGAGTAACTGTGTTGACATTTTCTTGCTAAATGTGCATTGAAAATCAGATTATCACAACTAGTCAACTGAGAGTCACTTAGAAATGGGATAAAGTGTCTAAATTTTACTCATTTCACTGAAGCGAATTTCATTTTGGAGACATCTGGAGCAAAGTTAAGAAAAGTTTATGTCAGTAGTACATTCTCAGGTAAATTCAACACCAAAGAGTAAGAACCTCACAGAAAGAAGTTGAAATGATGACATTTGTCTGAAACAAGCAGTTTGCAGTGTCACAGGTAACTCCCATTCTGCCAGTAACAATCCTGCCTGTCTCTCATACTGCCAGGCTAGCAGAATGATTTTAACTCAAACCTGTTTCATTCATTATCTGACATTGCTATAATTACGTGAAATGTTGAATGGTACGGCATTGCAGTATTCTTTATAGACTCTGAAGTGTGTGTGCTCAGAGTTACACCTTTTGTTTTGTCAATATTGAAAATCAAGTGGGAAATAAAATGTGGGCAGGTGTCTACCTCTGTGAAACAGTCATATTGAGCTAGGTTAGTGGCTGAAAACTGAAGGAACAGTTGGTTTTGTGGCTGAAGAAAGAATTTGTTCTATGGTAATGAGATTTTTGACTGATTATATTTTCTTAAATCATTTTTAAGCATTCTCCATGTCCACCTTTATGGCCACCACCTCACCTGTCTTTATAAACATGAGTATAATCTCTACATAGTTGTAACATACATCTAGCAACATTTGTCTGTGCACTAGTAATGCAAACCCAGTGTTTTAACAGCTGCTTGTGAAGCTTTACTTCCTAAAAGTGCTAGTTATGTGTGCAGATTGCCCACCTTGAGGACGCAAGCCACAACACTGATATAGACCTTTCTGTAGACAAGACAAGTGTTTAAAATTGCTGGGTATGCTCTGCTTCCCCACCATCACCACCTGCTTTTTTGATTACTCAATACATTAAGCTAAAAATGGTATAAGCCCAGACTGTGACTGAATTTTGAGTTACATCTACCAAAGGTCTACCAATTTTTAGTGGCAGCTAACCTGCAATTTCAATACATCAGCTCTGCTACCAACAAAGTGGGCCAGTGTTGACAAATGTTCTGTGAGACATCTCCTTCCAGTCATCCCTGCCTTTGTTTTAATATAAGCATTAATGGAGCCTTTGATTTTGTAAGAGGGAATGTGACTTTCCTAAATGAAAAAAAAGGAGGGGGGGGGAAGTTTTTCATCCTAGCAGATGGCATTATGTTGGCAAAGCCAACATTTTCATTTCCAAACCAGCTGGATTTTGAGTAGATAAGGTCCTTCTAGGCCATGTCTGGTAATAGCAAGATCTTCGAGAAGAGCTTAAAGGCTTGCCTCAAATCCCGTCAATGATGCCAACAGCTAGTACAATGTGCCCTTTTTGCTTTGGAGCTAAAAAAACCCTGAACTGCAACAGAGCCTGGTTTATTTCTGTCAAATAGCCACTATGCCTAGGCTGCTAGGGGTGTAGTCTGCAATGCCACATTACGTAGCTTTCCCTGAGCCTGCTGGCTTCCAGCATGAGCAGGTTTGGGAAGAGGTTTTTCCCATACTGTCTCCTTTCCCCAGCAGAAGAGTGTCTGAACTATAATGGTTAAAATAGCTACACACCAATGCTGTCTGCTTTCGTCTAGAGGACATCAAGTTTGCAAGAGACACAATTATGTTTTGGCAACATAAAAACTAGCTTCAGACAGAAAGCATAGCTCCAGACTCTGCCTCATTCTGGCAGAGATACATGCATCTGTCATTACTTAAATGATGACGGACTTGGGCTGTTAGAAGATGGGGGGACTTCTTACCTGTCTATTCTCAGTAAAAAACGTAGGTATTTGCTTACATCTTTCACTGTAACAAAGAATGAGCTGATCATATAGTGGCTACATTTATAAAGTTCCTGATTACATATATGCAGCACAGAGAATGTAAACTGAAAAGTTCTTCAATGTATGTGATAGCACCCTCCTGCCCCACTGGTATAGTAAGTACCAGAAGTTTGCTATATCCCAGTCTAATGCCATAAAGTGATTCCCTTGGTTATCCTGGGCAGATGTGCTTTATTCCAGCTTGATAGATCCAAATTCCTCATGCAAACTGACAGACACCATGTATGCACAGCAGGGCTCTCTGATGGATAAATTCTGGTTTGCAAGGCACCCAGGGCAGGTGGCACACAGCCTGTCAGAGGCCTGTACACCTCAGCTGCTGTCACAACAAAACATTCCTCTGAATTCTTTTTCACAGTACTTTTTCTTAGGAGGATTTCACTTGCACTGCAGTATCTATCACAGACAGGGTTTTCCATTTGATTTTTCACTTCTTTTGGTTTTTTAAGAACCTGCTTACACAGTACAAGTTTCATTTGCAAGTCACAGACTGGAAGAGTGTCTTTAAAAAGCTGCTGCACGTTTGTGGAGGTCTTTCTTATGCATCTCACACAAACACATAAGAATTGGTTTCTGCCTCCACAGACTTCATCACCACTTCTCTCGTCATCATGTTTTCCCTGTCAGCCTCTATTACCAAGGGCCAGAGAAAGAATTTATGTCTTCCCCCTCCTCAGCCTTTCCATAGCTTTTGCATTTATAGCTAGTCTCTGCCCCACTGCCCTCTCCAGCTCTCTGTATGTCTCCTGGCTTCCCAGTGCAGAGCTGGAGAATCTGTAATCCACCAGACAAGTCACACACAAAAGCTAAAGCTGCATTTTATTTTATTATGTGCGCGTGTAGATTCTGTATATACTACAAGTGCAAAAAACATTAAGCCAAAGCTTCAGAGAGTAGACTTTATATTTAAACTTCTTTATGTTTTAAACACTTCCTCTATGTATCTTTTTTTTAAAACTTATTATTCCTGAAACACATACCAAAATAGCGTTATACCCAGTCTGGCCAGAGAATGAGGATCTGCTGATTGTAACATACAGTTGTTCTCTGGTATTACTCCAAAGCAGTACAAAAGCCTGAAAGCTAATTTTTTGGGAAAATAAAAATTAAAGCCTGTTTTTAAACCACAAACTGGTTGATACTAATAACCTTCTACTCTTAAAGCACTCTTAAAAAAGGAAAAGGACCCTCCCTTAACAACTCTAAATCTGTAGACTTGCAAGAAGACTACAGACAACAGCACCTTCTGGGGGGAAAAAAATATCTTAAACCTCAACACATCAGAAAAAATTTGCATTCTTATGACTAATTCACCAAATCTAAATGAAAAAAAAATTAATTATAGGGAAAGTAGGTGGGAAATCTACACTTCTTGACCTAGAAGATCATGTGGAAGACAAAACAGGTCCTGATATGAACAGCTTTTACTATGGCTCCTATTTCTAATTTATGAAATGCACTGGCTTTGGAACAAAGCAAGATATGATGGTCATATTTCTACGTCATTGGGAATTACAGACTTGAAAGTCTAGTCCAATATTCATAAGGTTATTTAAGCTGTACACTTGCCCTCTGTGATTTGTTTGTAGTAGTAAAAGGGCACAGTTACAGAATAGCCCTAGGATAGCCTTTAGTTTTGGCAGCTTTATTTGGCAGCAATAAAGCATTGAAAGCTGAACCTCTTTATACTGAACACAGTGTGGAAGATCACATTTTTGCAGCCACTATTGAAAACTTGGTTCCAAAATCACATATGTTCTTCTTCAGAAGCAACTTCTGAGTCAAACTGATATTAATACACCACTGCATTCAGAGGATACTTCCTTCACCTGCTTGAACAGAGACTCTCTGTGGTCTTAGGAAGCATGGTCTGACCTGTATTATGAGGTATTGCATCCTTCCATCTCAAAAGCTATTTCATTGGAATGGCAGAAAATAACCACCAGTATGTGGTCAGTCATTTAAAAAAAAGATTTCCATTACAGCTACAGTATGCTCTCCCTTACATTTATAAAATATACAAACCAAAAAGTTTACACATTAAGCACATGAATTACTTTGAATGTCAGAGCATGAGTTGATCCTAAGTGTTCGAGTAGACTTGGCAAGATGGTGTAGTAAGTATGAACATCTGGATAACGATTCAGGGGCATGAGCTGGTAAATGGGGTCATTAATTATAATACCTATCCCTGCCCTACAGATTAGGAAGACAGTTTTAAAGATGATTGACCCTTGAGGGGAAACAGAAATATGCATCTTGTGCATCTTGTACAAATGTTTTTATGTAGGGCACCCAGACAACTAAGTTATCCCAAATGACAACAAAAAAACATTCGAAAGACCTGTAAATGGAAGAGGAAAAAGTAATTCTGACCCAGCTATTCCAGATTTACTTATAATGTAGTCAAAAGATTTTCCTCCCAGTGTTTCATATCATTCTATTTTACAAAGACAAAAATCATCAGACAGGAAAACCACAGTAAGCAAAGTTTGCCTTTGCCAAACAAGGAATTTATATAAAAGTCTGCAAATAGATTTAAAAAACCCCAAAAACTCAGCCCAGCTTTCTTCAGCTTCTAAATCTGATGCACACTACTGATTTTTGTTTACTTTCAGGTGGTTTCACTGCTACAAGATGAGACCTCATACACCAGAGAGACCAAAACTACCTCACTGTCATATAATTTAGGCTCAGTCATACCTCAGACAATATTTTTACAAGGTCACTTTGCAAAAGTATGTCTAGCCTATCCAAATGACAATATTATTTATGCCAAAGGTTTTGCTTGGAAGATGGAAGTATTCCAACCACTGTTTAATAGGCTGTATGGAGAGGCTAAGAAAACATCATTTGTTGCACACACAGCTTAAGTATACAATATAGAACTAAAGTGTACAGACTGATCATTGGCAACATGGGCTAAAACTGGCCTCAGTGAAAAAAGCCACAAAAGCAATGAGCTTCTGAGTTTTCCTCTCTGATATTATTTTTGGAATTCCTGAGCTTAACCAGAAATATGAATGCACAAGTGAGAAATAGATGTGAATTCAGTAGCTACCTGGATATTAAAAATGCAAAAAAGATATTTTTCAAAAGGGACTTTGTAACACAGACATATGACTTCACAAGCAGACAGGACAGCACATTCTCAGCTGCAGTCTCAGAACAGGGAATGGATAGGAGAGCAATGACAGGAACTCCAGTAAAAAGCTTTTTAAAAATACTGAGGTGAAGACAATACAGTCTTCAAAGCCAAAGTAATTAGTACCAGGACCAAATGTTTCTGAAGGCAATTAGAGTAAAACAACCATGTTTCTTTCTTCTCAAGCTCTATTCTTAGAAAACTATTTTCATCCATAGACTTTACTTCTAGTCAATCTGTAACAGTTTTTCTGGCAAACTCTAATTCTAGGGGCTGAAACCTCTTGTTGCTGACTAAAATAATTGTGAAAATTCCTGAGATTACAAAATCCACACCAGACAAGCTCTGCCATATACACCAGAGCATTACAGCATGTGCAAATCAGCTGGCATTCAAACAATCTCAGTGCATCAGACTCATTAGGAATGTGTAATTAAGATTTGGAGGAACAGAAGCACAAGAGGAGAACCCAAAGGGGGAGGATGGAGCTGGAAAAGTACTGCAGCTGTATGAGGATCTTGGCCAGGCAACCATGGTTCACAGGCCACTGCATAATATTCTGTAATAGTTCTGCTTTCAATACGGAAAATTAATGCTTATTTACCCTACAGAACTGTGGAACAGCTGCCATTCTTCCTCTGTTAAAGTGCCATTTAAGTCCATGCTTTCTGACAGCACCAAAACATGCAGAAATCTGGGACTTTTCACCATACGATAAAAACTACAGCAGGGTAAGCAACTTTTTTGTTGTTGTTTAATTTTGAGAATACTTCTTGTAAACTGTTGGTCAATGCAGCAACATTACTCTGAGACTGGCAGCAGACGATGGAGTGTTGCTCTTTCTGTTCTGGCCATTCTGATGTTTTGTTCTGATCTATATTTCACAAATATAAGCTGGCCTTTCAGTTGTCAGACCGCAGGTTTAGTTCAGGTTCCAGACAGGATGGGGAGAGGTAAGTAAAGAACTTCCATAGTGACAAAGTGTTTGGTATTTCCACAATGTGGCTTTTGGAGTAGTAGTCCCTTGTGACTGCAGAAAGCCACAAGCATTCAGAGCCATTTGAGTAAGCCAATATAGTATCACACAGCTATGGACAGACAGCATTTGGCTCCTGGACACCCTGTGTGGAATGTAGTTTTAGAAGAAAAACATGTTAAACTCTTGGTTAGAGGGCAGGTCCAAAGACATCCCACTCAAAGACAGACTCAGCGCCTCAAGTTATCTATTGATTTCTACCTTGAATACCTAAAGTACACACTTATAAATAGGATGAATGCACCTAAAAAGAGAGTTTGGAGGCTATTTATTTGGAGGTGCTATTTATTCACTAACCAGTGAACTGATTATTTTGCAATATTGCGCACTAATTATTGCACTTCAGAAATGCAGGCAACATTAGGAAAGGAGTGATGCCATGATTATTTCTTGCTTTTTCTTTTATACCCCTTTTATACCCCTTTTATACACTCTTTTATATAGCTTTATATATTCTTAGTGCTTTTAGCCTACATAGTTATAATTCTTTAAGTTTGATAACTTCCCTTAGACCCAATATTCTGTTAAACCAAGAGACCAAACATTCTGGAAACCCCAGACACCAAGGTCCTCTTCAGAACACATTCTGTAAACNGCCTGAGGATCCTTGAATAAATACCAAGGTAAAAAACCTTTTCACCTCTTAACTGTGTTCAGTTCTCTTAATTTTAACACCAGGAAAAGGCATCAGGAGAATACAGGCTACAATGCTAATAAGGGGAAAAAAGGGTGCTATTGTGCAAAGGCCAAACAGGACCAAACAAAAGTCTAGAGTCCTTTAACAGCAGTGAATTAATCAAGAATGTTTAGTACCAAAGCTACACCAACACCTAATGGGGCTACATATGAAACAAATATTCCCGAAACTTCTCTTTTCATGCTTTTTTGTCTCTCTGCTTACATATAGCATCCTATTTCTACTGAGTTTCCAAATAATAATAACATAGCCACTAAACATCATTTCAGGTCAGAACAGACAGGACATAATCAGATATACTTCCATAATTTAAGAGAGAGGTTTGTCTAACCTCCCTCCCTCAATACTCTACATGTTTTTTTTCCAGTGCCTGACTATTCTGGTCTTCAGAAATATTTTCCTAAAATCTTACCTAAATCTCCCTTGCTGTAGCACAACCCGTAACTTCTTGTACCAGTCTGAATGAATAACCTTTTCTGCTCTGCAGCAATATTTTATGTATTGAAAGATTTATCATGTCCTTTTTCTCCTCTAGAATAAACAATCCCAAAATTTTAGTTCTCTCCCTAACAGTCATGTTTTGTATATCTCTAAATCATTCCTACTAATCTTCTCTGGCTTTTCTCCCAGCTGGCCTACATTCTTCTTTACCTGTGGTACCTAAAGAAAGCTGGACACAGTAGTCTCACCAAAGTCTTATTTGTGCTAAGAACAGAGGACTGAATCTTAACACACAACATCCCTGTCTGTTCACCCAAGCATGGGCTTTCCCTTCTCCTCCATTTGCACAGGTTTTTTTAATGATGTGCAGCTTTGGACCTTTATAATTCTCAAATTATTTGCTATTAACTTTTTGATTAGCAGGTTGGGTTGTTTTTTTTTTTTTATTTTAGCAATTGATTATTCCCAAGAGTGGGAAGTGGTATTCATCCACATTGACTGGCACTCTATTGTTTTGGTGTGTTTTATCAAATGGTTGCAAACACTATGAATTTGTCTTGTTCTCCAATATGCTCTGAAGCCTTGTAGCTGTAGTTTCACCAGCTTGATACTTCATAGATTGCTTATCAGAATGCCATATGAGACAGGTCAAACCATGATCAAACTTGCATTACTCCTCTGCTACATGAAAGTCCTATTTATCCTACACTGGACTTAAATTAGGCCATAAAAGTAAATATATGCTATCAAAACTTAAGGGCAATTTCATCATGTTCTGAAGAACTGTATGAGGGAGGAATAGAATCTACTCCTTGGAAGGAAAATATATTCTGAGATGCAATTTATCCTTAATATGATAAAGACTATATAAGATAAGAAATGCTTTTCATACTTGACTGAAGCCAGCAGCAGCGAACCAAGCTAACACAGAGTTGAGACTTAAAGCTGGATTATCCATTCAGTTGCAGGCATTTCTCTTCCCCAGGTGTGTCATGAACAATAGCAATGTAACACCTGGCTGCAAATGGCAAGAATTGCTGTACCCCAAACTTCAAGTCCTTTAAACTGTCTGGATGAAAGTGTGAAAGTGAATAAAAAGGCAGCCCTGGGTCTGAACAGAATGGTGTGAAGGACGTAAACACTCCTTAGGTTTCTCAATCTTTTCATGTTTGCAAGGGTACAGAGCACCTTCTGAAAAAAGGGAATCTGTAGAGGCTTCACTCTTGTGTTGACATGGCAAATTGTGTCATGTATACACAGTAACTAAAACAATTTAATTTCCTGTAAGTCCTCATATGAATGGTTATCATTCCTCTTACCAAGGTAGAAAGTGAAAAGGAAAAGAATTAAAGTGTCAGAACAACTGTTCTCATCTGTCATTTGATAACTGATCTGCCATGTCTGCACAAAGGAAGTGAAATGCCTCCAGGAATTGTTTTTAGACAGATTTCACATGGTTTTTTGCACTTTAGTCAAGTGTACTGCTACTGAGAGGAAGCCCACATGCTACAGAGGAAGATAAGGGTGATGCTAAGTTGTGTGAAATACTTAGTGGTGACTGTGAATGTAAAACAGCATTTCACATTTATGAAAGCCAACTGCACATAGGGTGAGATAATGGGATATTTTCTAAAAAGACCCCCAACCTTGCATGCGAAAACAGAATCTATTTAGTCAGTGGTCAGACTGAGGGTGAATCTCTCCTCTTTTATCTTCTGAAGTATTGGACACATAATCAGAACACATCTATCTGAATTGTTGTAACTAATCAGGTCCAAATAAATTTGTCCGGTGTTGTGCAGTCTTTGTTGTAACTAGCCCTTGATTCTGGCACCTTTCTCTGCACATTAGTGAGACTTTAGAGAGCTTGATCTGGCCATCTTCTCAGAATCAAATGGCATATTTTTGTCAATGGGACCTGCTAGTTCATTAAACAAAATCCAGGGAAAACAGTATATGTTGTCTTGAAAAGTGTTGAACTGGGAAGCAATTGCCCTTCCTTGTTCCTGCTGACATACCAGTACAGTTTAGGGGAATAGGGTTTCCATACACTGCTTTAATCCTGGGAATTAGTAGCTCAATCTGTTATAAGTAAAAAATAGTGACAGCTGTTTCCTGAGAGATATTGGACATACAATAGGATTACTCTTTGGTATCAACGCAGTCTTCATGCTCTGCTGTTGATGCCTTCTGTAGAACTATCCCTTCCCATCCTCAAAATTTTGACCCTCTTAAGTGAAATACTTCTTGAACACAGCCACTGCTTTCCTCAGACCCAAATATGATATCATCTGAATAAATGAACACTTCTGCATTTCTTCAACAAGTCTTTTTCAGTGGGCATTACCTAATCAGAACAGATGTGGCTATTGTAAGAGTAGGTTGTGCCTTAGGACTCCAAATTTTCATTCCCTGGACAATAAGAAACAGCTGGCCAAACAACAGTCAGAGAAACATCTCCTACGAAAGACACACCAGTTTCATTTTTTTGAAATGAGAAGATTTTTAGCATGACAAACAAGACTGAAGCCTTCTAGTGTAGGAATTACAGAAAAAAAAATCTTTTCAGACCTAAAGAGAAAGGTTAAATATTCACCTTTTCATAACTGAATGAAAGCAGTCCTAAATCAAGGCTGAACTGGATTCATACTGTATTGTCAGCCTCTCCTCTCCCAAGCAGAACTTAGAACCTGTCACGCAAAACAGCCATAACCAAGTGCTGCAGTCTGGGCTGTACTTCTGAGAAGCACATTGCAGAAGCTCGGTCTGTCTTAGCTGGAAACACCTGCATGCTGCTTCAAACACAGGGCTAACTTACCTCCTCTGTCTGCCTGCACCTCATTTATGCTTCAGTGCTGTCCTTTGAAAAACAACTGTTTTCCTATTAGAGCAAAGCACAAGGTGTCAGAGGTAAAGAGCACTACTTCTTTATATACTGGTTGCACCAAAACAGTTGCTTCTCCTTCACCTACCACATTATTTTTACTTATTTGATGTTAGAAGTTACTGTTACCAAGAAGCTGTGTTTGTTTTGGGGTTTCATTTTTGGCCAAAATCTGTCTTGGAAGAAGACCAAACAGAAAAGCATATATTAAACCTTCCATCTTATTGCATGGGTTTTACTAATGTGACATTTTTCTCTTTACAAGTGTTTTTCCATAGCAGCCATGCCAAACTTCTCTTAGGCTGTAGGGAGGCAGAGGACAGACAGGGACAATGCTATCTGAAAGCAGTTCAACTTACCTCCAAAATAATACAGCTGCAGTCTCTTGCTACATTGGCCATGCTTACCACCAAAACTTGAATTAAGTGCTTGAAGACAGCACTTCATTCCCCTAGAATCCAACAGAGCATATCCCTCGCATGGAGAAACCCCACAGAGC
>VXBT01007847.1:0-35451 GCA_013400235.1 Oriolus oriolus
TCCTGATGAACTGTCCCTCTCCAACTTCCCTGCAGCCCCTTCAGACCCTGGAATTTGCTGTGAGGTCTCCACACAACCTCCTCTTCCCCAGGCTGAACATTCCCAACTCTCCCATCCTGGCTCCATAGGGAAGGTGCTCCAGTCCCCTTAGGAACTTGGTGGCCTCCTCTGGATCTGCTCCAACATTTCCACGTCCTTCCCATGCTGGGGACACCCGACCTGTGCGCGGCATTCCCGGTGGGATCGCGGAAGTCTGTAGTTGTTGCAGTGTGTAAAATCCAGCCCAAAGTCGGTTGAAAACCAAATATTGCACAATTCTCAGCATTTCCCTGTGCAGAGGGAAGAGTGGAGCAGCACATGGAAAAACCAGGAGGATCGAGACCCCTTTGGGTGTTTATTTGGGGATAGGGACTGGTGGGGAGTCAGCAAGAAATGCTTGAAAAGAGGAACTCAGGAGTGGTTTGAGGTGGGGATTAGGATGATTTTATGCCTCCTTTATTGTTTGCATTGAAAGCAGATGCAGCCAGTGACTGTCACTCAGTGGGAAAGAAATATTCCTGGGCTGATGTGGATGAATCTTTTTTCTCTTGTGACAGGGACAGCACCCAGGGAGCGGCTGGAGCTGGGCCAGGGCAGGCTCAGGCTGGAGAGCAGGGAAAGGTTCTTCCCCCAGAGGGTGCTGGGCACTGCCCAGGCTCCCCAGGGAATGGGCACGGCCCCGAGGCTGCCAGAGCTCCAGGAGCGTTTGGGCAGCGCTGCCAGGGATGCCCAGGCTGGGATTGTTGGGGGGTCTGGGCAGGGCCTGGATGATCCCTGGGGGATCCATTCCAGCTCAGGGTGTTCTGTGATTCGATGTGAATTCAAAATGTAAGTGGGTGTGTCTGAATTTGGAAAAAAAACAAAGTGTAATTCACATGCAAAATTCAGTTGCATTAGCCCAGCGTTAGAAAAGTTGAAGTTGTGGCTGCCCCTGGATCCCTGGCAGTGCCCAAGGCCAGGTTGGACACTGGGGCTTGGAGCAGCCTGGGACAGTGGAAGGTGTCCCTGCCATGGGAGGGAGTGGCACTGGATGCCACTCAAACCTTCCATGGTCTTTTGATTAACTGATTCCATGAAAAGTCCCATTTTTGAAGAATTTGAATTACCAAAGTGCTTTTTTCCTACATTCCCAAAATTTAAAAATGACCCTGAACTGGAAAAGAAATATTTGCCCTAAGCTGGGGCAAATCCGGATGCAGATTTTGCACATCTCTACAAGTTTCATGAAAAGGTTGTGGAAATGCCCGTTCCCCGCTCTGAGCTGTCCCAAATCCAATGAAAATCCCTGCACATGGGGCTTTCTCCAACTGTTAAGGTATCCCAGGGATTTGGTGCAACCCTCTCAGCGTGCCTGAAACTAAACAAAACCTGGCCTTAGCTAATTCCAGACGTGTTCCATCAGGCAGGTGAACGCGGGGCTGAGAGTTCAGCAGCAGTTTACCCTCGGAGGGGGAGGAACAATTCCCGCTGTCTCACCTTGCCGGGGATGGATCCTGCCGGGAGATGCCTCTAATTACGGCCGAGCGTTTCTCCGAGGGCTTGGGGAGCGCAGCCCGGGCTGGGAGAAGCCGAATGTTCCCTTGTGTCATCCCCACGAGGCCAAAACGCCCTCGGGGCCTTGGGATGTGAGCGTGGAGCAGGGAAAGAGGAGCGGGACGGGATGTGGCACCCACGTGGGAGCTCCTCGGGTCGCCCTGAGCTCCGGGAGGCGATGCCAGACACTTTTCATCGCCCTGGCTCTGACTCTCCCTCAGTCCCGGGCACGGAGCCGAGACAGAGCCGGGTTCCAGCCTGAGCCAGACTTAATGCTCCATTACCCTGCCCACCTCAGCGCAGGAGAGAGCAGTTGGAACGTTAGGATTTAGCATTTTAAGCCCTCATAAATTATCCGGGGGCTGGACCGTGGAAATATTTCCCGGTGTGTGTGGCCTGTCCGTCCCCTGGCCCGTGAGGTGGGTGGGACACCAGGAGTTGTTTCCTCCTGCAGGCCTTTCCCTGTGCCCATTCAGAGCCTTGGAAGTGCGTTCAGGACAGGTTTTTTTTTTCTCCAGTTTACCTGCTGCTGATGTGGATCTCCCATGGGAGTTTTCTGGGATAGTTACCTGACAGTAACATCCAGACGCCTGCAGGATGTGAGAGGCGGATGTGAAAATCCTGAGGCTCCGAATGAAAAGGCTCCAAAGGAAAATCCTGAGGATGGGAGTGAATTTCTCGAGTCAGAAAAGGCACAAATTCCACTGAAACAAAGCTATTCCTGGGAATGCCAAGGGGTAATAAACACATTCTTTTCCAGGAGAAAGGGAAGGGCAAGGAGCAGGTCTAGGATACGCAAGGAGTTGAAAGCAGCTGCCAAGCCCACGCCCACACGGAGCAGGGAGAGGCTCGGCTGCCACATGCCACCCTCCAGTTCAAAGCCAGTTCCTGCTCTGCATCCCTGCAGGACCACATTCCCTGCTCTGCATCCCTGCAGGACCGCATTCCCTGCTCCAGAGCCACCGGCAAGGGATGACACAGGAGGTGCTCTGCCTCAAAAGCGTCCTCAGGAGTTTTATGACTCAGCGCTGGTACAGCTCCCTTCTCCCTGTCTTTTCAGGATAAGGAGCCTGTCAGGAGCACCTCACCTCTGGATTCCCTTCCAGGAAAACAAGAGGGAGGTGTCACCAATTTTTCCTTCGCTTAACACACTTCTGCTCCAGTCACACACCTTTGTTCCACTGCCTGGAGGTTTTCCCGTGCCCAGGGAAGCCAGTGGAGTGAAATTCCAAGTTGGAGAGCGCTGGCAAAAATGTCATCGTGCTCAGCTGTGGAGCCAGAGGGCTTTTGGCTGCTCCTGAGGTTTCATCTGGGTCTGGAAAAGTTCACAGTGGCAAGAGAAAATGACGGGAAAAATAAAGTGTGAGAAGCAGGGAAGGGATCGGGATTGTGTCCCTGTGCCCCTGTGCTCAGGTGAGACCCCACCTGCAGAGCTGCCCCAGCCCTGGGGCCCAGCACAGGGAGGACGTGGAGCTGCTGGAGAGAGGCCAGAGGAGGCACCAGGATGAGCAGAGGGATGGAGCAGCTCTGCTGGGAGGAAAGGCTGGGAGAGCTGGGATTGTTCAGCCTGGAGAGGAGAAGCTCTGGGCTGAGCTCAGTGTGGCCTTGCAGGGCCTGAAGGAGCCGACAGGAAACATGGAGAGAGACAATTTCCAAGGGCTGGAGGGACAGGACCCAGGGAATGGCTTCCCAGTGCCAGAGGGCAGGGCTGGATGGGATATTGGGCAGGAATTGTTCCCTGGGAGGGTGGGCAGGCCCTGGCACAGGGTGCCCAGAGCAGCTGTGGCTGCCCCTGGNTCCTGGTGGGAAGGAAAAACTTGTTTTCTCCACCTGAACATTTCCAGGTTTGCTGGGTGTCCTTCAGCTCTTAATTTCCTTTTCCATGCTCCCTTTCCTTCAATAACAGGGAGAATAATTCCCACCCTCTCTGTGAAGCCACTTATCAATGATTTTGTAAAACTCATCACTTCCCAACCCCTTGGGAAAACAATTTCTTGAAATGACTTAACCCAAGGGCAAAAATATCCTTAAGAAGGCACTAAAACCCTAAAATTATCCCACTTTTTTCTCCATGTACGGGAAAGCTGTGGCTGCCCCTGGATCCCTGGCAGTGTCAAGGCCAGGTTGGACACTGGGGCTTGGAGCAGCCTGGGGCAGTGGGAGGTGTCCCTGCCCATGGCAGGGCTGTAAAAAGAAGATCTTTGATATCCCTTCCATCCCCAACCATTCTGGAATTCCAAGATAAGCAGACTGTGAGGGTGAGGAGAAATCAGGGATGAAGCCATCCCACAGGGAACACTGAATGCTCAGGGGTGTGGATGAAAAGCTGCAGGAGAAAACCAACTTTAAAAGGTGTGAGGGATGATCAGAAGTGCTGGAAAAGCAAATTTTTTGGTGAGCACAACCAGCCTGGATGTGCTCACTGGGCATGGCCACACAGGACACAGCCTGGATTTCTCCTTCCTTTGGGAGCCGGATTTTTGGATTTATTTAGGAGAGATCCCAGCTCTGCACGCTTGGCAGGGGGATACCCCTGGCTATCCCTGTGAGAGCTGACTCCATCAGGAATGGGGGGAAATAACCTTCTCCACATGGAATACTCTGCCTCGGAGAGACAAAAGGCTTCATTAAAACCAGGCTCACCAGAGCTTGCTGGAACAATTTTATAGCCCTTCAAATGTAAAACATATTTAACAACGGCCCTTTTGCAGTGTTCTAAGCTTATTTATTAGTCTGGGGGTGTTCATAAATCCTCCTTTTATCCTCCTTTTTATTTTCCCAAATTAACACATTCTCGAGGAAGGAGATGACGAGAGAGATGATGAAGTGCCAGATTCGATCTCCTGGATCTTTTGTGCTCCTAAAGGAAAAAAAAAAATCATTAAAAATAAGGAATGAACAAGGCAAACACCACAAAGCTTTGCTGCTGGGGATGGTCAGAGAGAGTGATGAGGCTGCCTTGCTCCTGCTCCTGTCCTCAGCCTGTTTTGGACCAATATTCCAATATTCCAACTCATTCTGCACAACTCCCTGACAGGAGGGGCGGTGAGGGGGGGTCGGGCTCTGCTCCCAGGGAACGGGGACAGGAGGAGAGGGAACGGCCTCAGGCTGGGCCAGGGGAGGCTCAGGGTGGACACCAGGAGCAATTTCCCCATGGAAAGGGAGGTCAGGCCTTGGCAGGGGCTGCCCAGGGAGGTTTGGAGTGCCCATCCCTGGAGGTGTCCCAGGAAGGGCTGGAGGTGGCACTCAGTGCTCTGGGCTGGGGACAAGGTGGGCATCGGGCACAGCTGGGACTGGATGGGCTGGGAGGGCTTTTCCAGCCTCAGGGATCCCGGGATTCCAGAAAATTCCGCTCTTATGAACATCCATGGCACGCTGTGGGTGTGGATCTCCTTGTCAAGCCTCACTCCCTGTGCAGTTCCTCACGGAAGTACGGCAATGTCTGACAGTGGGACTGAGATTTTCCATGATAATATTCCTGCTTTCTGCTGCTCCTAACTCGCTCCCATCCACCAGATTCCATGGCTTTCCTGTAGTAAATAGGGAACAGCAGCATCTTTTCATCTCAGTCTAAATGCAGCGCTGAGACTGAGAGAGAAATCCAGCCCCGGGAGAAAAGTTGGATCATGGAATTTTGCAACCATGAGCGTGGCACGGGGATAAATCCAACTGGATTTATGGCGGGGAGATCATGATTGATCAGGAAGATTTGGGAGCATTCAGGGGTAAATCTCACCTTCCTGGGGTGACAGGTGGTGATGGGAGATTGTTGAATCCCTGGGAGTCCCAGAAAAATGAGAGGTCTGGGAACATTTGAGCAAACACCTAGATGGATTCTGCAGCTGGAACCACCCTGGGTGTTGGACAGATGAGGAAAGGGAGCAGCACTGTGGAAAGGGATTCTGATGGATGGCAAGGGGAATATTAGCCAGGAATGTTCCCTGGGAGCCAGGAGAGCCAACCCTGCCCTGAGTGGCATCAGGAACAGCATTCCCTGTTTTTCCAAACATCCAATCCAACCCTGCCCTGCCTCAGTTTGAAATGATTCCCACTGCCCTGGCACTCTCTGTCCCTATAAAAATCCCTCTCTCTCCTTTTCCTAAACCCCTGGAAGGGCTCTAAGGTCTCCCCAGAGCCTTCTCTCCCCGAGGTGAACACCCCAAGCATAAATATTTACCTTTTTAAGCTGATTTTAAAAATATTTCCGGTTATTTGTGTGCTGCCTGAACGTGAGAATTTGGGGAAGAGCTGCCGATTTAGTGGGAACATGTGAAATCCTGAGAAATGTTGGTTGCTCCTTTATGAACAGTGCAAATTCCCCCGACGAACCGAAAATTATCGGCACATTGGGCGATGTTTGCAATTGATAATCGATAAATCTGGTCACTGATGAATGTTGTTTTCAGCCTTAAATAATCAGGGCTGAAAACCAAACCAAATCAGAGCAAAATAAAGCGGAATAAAACAAAAGCCCCCCCCCCAAAATCCCCCTGCCCTCCCAGCTTAATTAGAGCCACATTCCCCCAATTTGCAGCTGAGCGTTTTTTGAAATGGGGCCGCAGCTCCTTCCAATTATGCAGAGCAATTAGAGAAGCTCATCAAGACATCCTGAGGTCTCATTAGGGAGAGTGTTGGTTGTTGCAGACATCTTCAGAGGTTTCAGCAGTGTCTGGGGCTCGTCTCCCCCTCCCAGCCACATTCCCACTCTTTGGGAAGAGTTAGACCGTGACTCCCTTCTCTTTGAACGCTGCTCGATGCTCTCAGTTTATGTTCAATATTATTAATTTATATGGGATGATTTAAAAAAAAAAAAATCAGATTTTTTTTCATGCTGTCAGAGGCTTGAAATGGGAAAAAAAAAAACTCCACTGAATTTAGCTGTGTTTTTTAGCTTTCATAATTCAGCTTTCTCAGGGAGATAAATACGATTTCCAAGGCAAAATTGTTGGGTATTTCCTTATGGGGAAAAAAAGGGAGCAGCCTGTGCCTGAATGGTGGGAAATATAAAATTTTAAATATAAATTTGGATGAGGAAAGAGCTGAAATAAATAAAAATGATATTTTCTTGGAGCTTTCGTGGTAGAACATGGGAGATTTTGGACTGGATGCAGTGGATCCTTCTGCTTGTGGGAAATCTTGCCGGGGATCAAAGATAAAACAACAAACTTTGCCTAAGAAATCGTTTTTTACAGATAAAAATTGGTTGTGTTTCCCTTTATTTGTGTTGGTCCATCCATCCCCTGCTGTTGTTTGGGCTCTGGTTGTGTTTTGTTCGTTGTCATGGAAAACATTGCCCAAAGCCAGCCAGCCGAGAGATAAGAGCAGAGCTTTTCCGGGATATTTTGGTTCATTTTGGAATGCTGCCTTGAAGTTTGGGGAGAAAATTTATGGGAGAGGCAAAATAAATCAGTTCAGGGAGCGCTGATTTTTAGCTGCAGGGGGGAGAGGGATGAAGGAGTAATTCCAGAGGGTAAACAAGACATTCCAGCTGGCACGAGCGGCATCGCTCAGGAGCTCAGCCTTGGATGGTCCCCAGGGATGGGGTTTCTGGCACTCGTGATGGTTCAGAAATGTCTTTGTCATCACTGTCACCTGAATCCACTCCCCTGGGGGACACAGGGGGCTCTCAGCTGGTTATTCCCACACTGGGAATTACAAAACGTCTGTGGCACGAATATTTAGGGCGTTTTCGGGAAAATCACGGGCCCAGATTTTGCCTTTATTCAGAGATTCATGGAATTGTTTGGGTTGGAAGAGACCAGGGTCTCATCCCAGCCCCTGCCATGGGCAGGGACACCTCCCACTGTCCCAGGCTGCTCCAAGCCCCAGTGTCCAACCTGGCCTTGGGCACTGCCAGGGATCCAGGGGCAGCCACAGCTGCTCTGGGCACCCTGTGCCAGGGCCTGCCCACCCTCCCAGGGAACAATTCCTGCCCAATATCCCATCCAGCCCTGCCCTCTGGCAGTTTGAAGCCATTCCCACTTCTCCTGTCATTCCAGTTCCTGATGAACTGTCCCTCTCCAGATCTGTAGCTCCTTCAGACCCTGGAATTTGCTCCACACAACCTCCTCTTCCCCAGGCTGAACATTCCCAACTCTCCCATCCTGGCTCCATAGGGAAGGTGCTCCAGTCCCCTTAGGAACTTGGTGACCTCCTCTGGATCTGCTCCAACATTTCCACGTCCTTCCCATGCTGGGGACACCCGACCTGTGCGCGGCATTCCCGGTGGGATCGCGGAAGTCTGTAGTTGTTGCAGTGTGTAAAATCCAGCCCAAAGTCAGTTGAAAACCAAATATTGCACAATTCTCAGCATTTCCCTGTGCAGAGGGAAGAGTGGGAAGCCATTCCCTGGGTCCTGTCCCTCCAGCCCTTGGAAATTGTCTCTCTCCATGTTTCCTGTCGGCTCCTTCAGGCCCTGCAAGGCCACACTGAGCTCACCCCAGAGCTTCTCCTCTCCAGGCTGAACAATCCCAGCTCTCCCAGCCTTTCCTCCCAGCAGAGCTGCTCCATCCCTCTGCTCATCTCCTGACCTGCTCTGCTCTTCCTGAATATCCTGGGTTTCCCTAAAGGCAGTGGGGGTATTTCCATGCAGGAACTTGCCCAGTCCCAAGAAGGGAAAGGTGTTCCCAGATTTCCCTCTCCTACATTTCTGACCATGCCCAGTGCCGTGCCAGGAACCTTTGGATGTCTTCCCAGAGAGCTCTGGATGCATAAATGGAAAGAAGAAAAAAATGAGAGGGAAATCTTGAATGCTAAACCTGGAAGATGCCACTTTGTCTGTCCCCTCATCCTCATTAATTTATGTCACAAAATCGCAGCTTCCTAACCAGGACAAGGAAAGCTGAAGCACCAGGACATCAAAAATCACTGCAGACATTCCCAGGATTTTGAAGATGTCAGGACTGGGGAGGAGGACAGCAAACCTTTTGGGAATGTAGAGAATTCTTTAATGAAAAGTGAATATATTTGATCTGAATCATCTCTTTAGCTGAGACAAACCAGAGTTATTTATTTTTCAGCCTGGGATCTTTGAACACTGTCCCCAGTTTTGGGTATTGATTCAGGTCTGGGGGAGTTTCTCCTGTTCCTTCTCTCATCACGAGACAGGAGCGAATCACGATTAATTTCACCATGGATTAATTATATTTGAGCTGGATTAATCACTAATGAAAGTGTGACTGCTTTGATGATTTACTCTACCACCAAGCTCAGTCTCAATATGCGAAAAAAACCTGTTTTATTTGGTATAATCCACTGCTTTTTGTGCCATCCATTCCCACCTCTGCCTTTGCTGTTCCCAAAACCAGCTGTGGATTTGTTTTTTTAGGTGCCTGAGAGTTTTGGGAACTTAATTTCCTACTAATTTTAAGGGCAGTTGGATGGCTGACTTGGAAAAACTCAGCTGTGGTGTTTTCCCCTCTAGTGCTTGCTCTTCCCTGCTCTCCCAGCACTCCTGTTTTCATCCCAGGGATCCTGCCAGATATCCCAGTGTAGCAGATTCCAGCCTGGCTTCTCTGGGCAACCTGTGCTGTTAAAGCCCTCGACATTTATTCCCCACAGGTGTCACGCAGTGATGGTGATGCCATGATGATTTTTTGCTTTTTTCTTTTATACCCCTTTTATACACTCTCTTACACAGCTTTTATGTATTCTCAGTGCTTTTAGCCCACACAGTTATAATTCTTTAAGTTTGATCACTTCCCTCAGACCCAATATCCCGTTAAGCCAAGAGCCCAAACACCCTGGAAACCCCAGACCCCGAGGGCCTCTCCAGAACACATTCTGGAAACAAAGCCAGGCCCAGCCAGGGGAAGGTTCCTCGCTGAGGGGTCTCGCTGGAGTCCCTCCCTGGGCAATCTTTGATAGATGTGCTAATTAGCAAGGCCTGTAATTGCACACACATCACATCGTGGGGGGCCATTTCTCCGGGGGGCATTTCGGGGTGCATTTCGATGTGCATTTCGGCGCCCCTGAGGGTCCTTCAATAAACACCGAGGTAAAACCCTTTTTCCCTCTTAACTGTGTTCAGCTCTCTTAATTTTAAGACCAGGAAAAGGCATCAGTGGGATAAAGGGAATGGCTTTAAGCTGAAAGGGAGTAGGGTTAGGTGGGATATTGGGCAGGAATTGTTCCCTGGGAGGGTGGGCAGGCCCTGGCACAGGGTGCCCAGAGCAGCTGTGGCTGCCCCTGGATCCCTGGCAGTGCGCAAGGCCAGGTTGGACACTGGGGCTTGGAGCAGCCTGGGACAGTGGGAGGTGTCCCTGCCCATGGCAGGGGTGGCCCTGGGTGATTTTAAGGTCCTTCCAACCCAATCCACTCTTCAATTCTATGATCTCCATGCAAGAGAAGCCTCAGAAATGGCAAAATTTCTCCTCCTCTTTCAAAATTTCCCCACCCATTAATGCTCCAGTAGCCGTTGGAATGAGTTTATTTTGTGCCACGGATTGCTGATCCTTCTCCTTGAAAGGCTCAGTGTGGGAAATCAAGGAGGTTCAAATGATTTTGAAGCAGAGGCACTGAGTTTTCCGGTCACCCCGTGGCTCCCAGGAGGGAGAATCCGATCATGGCCTGTGGAAAACACACCAATCTTCCACCGTGTCTCCATGGCAGGAATGAGAAATGGAGGATGAACACTTTTCCAGCTGGATTTTACATCCTCAGGAAGATTTCTGGATCCTCAGGTGGTTTCTGTGGGAGTGGAGCTGTGTTGGTTGGCAGCAGCTGGGAATCCTGTGGGTCTGCCATGTTTTGATGGCTCAGATCCCCTTTTTCCAGAGTGCCAGGACAATATTTTGGGTATGGGAATCCAAAATATTATCCAATATGTGGCTTTACTGAGCTCTCCTGGCTGAGCTGAGGGTGATCACATTAACCTGCAGCTCCCAAGGCTGGACTGAGGAATAGGAAACCCCTGGATCCAGGATCCTCTCCGGCTGATTTCCTCCTCTTCCCTTTGGAGACACTTCCTTTTTAAACTGAGGGAGATTTTGCAGTTAAAAAGCACCACTCCACATCAGAACACAGAAATCTTCATGGATTTTTCCAGCCTAGGCTCAGCTTTAATGATAGTGTCCCCTCAACTGTGTCAAGATCAATTAATCTCGAGTCTAACTCTTAGACACTCACACTAGAAGGGGTTTTGAGTGAAGCAAAAATGAAATCAGCTCATGCACACGACTCCAAATGCCTTTGGTGCAGGATCTGTGTGTTTAAAACTTGGTTTGTTTTAGTTTGAGATCCCAAAGCTCATCCCAAGTTGCCTGGATGGGGCTGGAACCGGGTTTTTTTTTTTTACCCAGAAGAAATGCTGCTCCTCAGTTCACTTTTTATTTCAATTCCCTCACAGGACTGATTCAATAAATCCCTTTTCAGCCCACAAGTGAGAGCTGCCTCTCTGTCACGTCCCAGGGAGTTTCATCCACCCCACAGAAGCTTTTTAAAGAGTTCCACATCCCAAATGAAACCCGAGAGCAATGTAAAGGTTTTCGGTGTGTTATCTGTGTATTTTAGACAGGTTTCATCTTCCTTTGAGATCCCAAAGCTCATCCCAAGTTGCCTGCATGGGACTGGAACCGGGTTTTTCATGGATGAAACAAAATCCCGGCGCTGAGGGCGGCGGATCAAGGCAGCACTCCCAGCATTCCAGGAGCTGTGGTGGCCAAAAGCTCCTCTGTCCCAGGGAAAGAGGGAGCAGGGAAACATTCCCAGCCAAAATCCAGGGAAGAAGGAGGAGGAGGAGGAGGAAGCCCAGCACAGCTCTCCTTCCCTAGACTGGAGGTGGTGACACTTCACCGGAGCCACGGAGCCCTCATGATGATGATGACGATGATTCCATGATTTCGTGACATTGCCAACAGGCAGTGCAGGTTGACTTCACCTTATCAAAACAACTTCTGGCACTTCCTAATTTTGGAAACTTTATTCCATGAATTTACCAGTAAATTCATTTGAACATCATTTACATCTAGTCTAAAATACTCTGTATTTTCCTGATTTTGTTCATTCCTGCCTCCTGCTCATCTTTCCCAGTGTTCCAATTGAAAAACAAAAGGCCAGGGAAGGGTCAACCTTCCCGATCCCGTGGTGGAAACCACAAGGTGATCCTTCTTGTGCAGGGATGAAAGCCCTCCCCTGACGTGTGCAAGCAGCGTGGGGAATGCTGGAAATTGGAACCTAATCCAGCCAGGAAATGCTTCCCGGAGGTAATTTTCCCGTTTTGGTCCATGAACACCTCGCTGAGGGAGAGATGTTGTGCAAGGCCCTGGCTCTGAATATTGTACCTTTGATCCTGCAGATTTAGGGGGCATTCGTAGTTCCACTTCGCCAAAATGTGCAATTTTTAACCAGTAAAGGGTTGAATTTTCCGTTGGGAAACCCCAAATTGAGGAGAACTGGGGAATTCTGGGGGAAACACGGCCTGTGCTGTGATTCCGAGAGACCACCGCTGACTGCCACGGGCTGTGGGACAGCAGGAATCCACGGGGATGAAAAACAGGATCGGGGGGATGTTGGCATCTTTTTCCCCAGCTGGACAAACCCAAGGAGCTGGATTCACGGGGACAACTCCAGGTTTTACACCCCTGCTTTTATTCCCTGCAGGACTAAACTCCACTCAAGAAGAAAAGGCCTCAAGTTGCAGCAGGGGAGGTTCAGATTGGATATTGGGGGGAAAAAATTCCCTGCAAGGGTGTCCAGGCACTGGAGTGAGTTGCCCAGGGAGCTGGTGGAGTCTGGAAGTGTTCCAGAGGTGTCTGGATGTGACCTTTGGGGATTATGGTGATGGTGGGACTGGATGATTCTCAAGATCTCCTCCAGCCTCGATAATTCCGGGATTCCCTAATTATTATAAATTTATTTCTGTGTTTTCTCCACACAACCCCATATCCCAAGGATAACAGCAATAAAAAAATCCCAGTGGTGCTCCCCAGCAGAAAACACCCGAATTAAGATTGTGATAGATGTTAATATTTTGACAAGGAACAGCGGGAAAAAGCAAAGAGAGGGGTGCATTTCACTTTTCCAAGCAGACCTCTGTGGTTTTTGGCAGCAGGGAAAATGTTTACATTGCTCTCGGGTTTCATTTGGGATGTGGAACTCTTTAAAAAGCTTCTGTGGGGTGGATGAAACTCCCTGGGACGTGACAGAGAGGCAGCTCTCACTTGTGGGCTGAAAAGGGATTTATTGAATCAGTCCTGTGAGGGAATTGAAATAAAAAGTGAACTGAGGAGCAGCATTTCTTCTGGGGGAAAGTCCTTAAGGCTGTCGTGTGTATAAACACTGCTGAGGAGGATTTCTGTGGAGGGGAAGTGGAACTGTCCTGTCAGGAGGAACCTCTGGAGAACAGTGAGGGAAAAATGTGCCAGGGGTTGGCGAGAAAAAAAAAAACCTGTTTGTGTGAATATCTGAGTTTATTTGGAAATAGAAAATTTTCTCTCAGTATTTGGTTTGGGTTGGGAAGGAGTTTTAGGCTCATCTCATTCCAACCCCAGACAACTTCCACTATCCCAGCTCCATCCAGCCTGGCCTTGGGCACTGCCAGGGATCCAGGGGCAGCCACAGCTGCTCTGGGCACCCTGTGCCAGGGCCTGCCCACCCTCCCAGGGAGGAATTGGTTTCTAAAACCCAAACCACACTTTTTTTACACATAAGAAACTAAACAGAGAAAAACCAGTGTCCTCATGGTGATAGCAGCTCCAGGGGTCTGAAACCAAGCAACTCCAGGGAGGAAATTCCCTCCATAAATCCAATTTTTTGTGGCAAAGTTGTAATTGACGTATTTGATTTGTGAAATCATTTTTGTCCTTCATTGTTAAAATAAAGATAAATATTTGCATGTCGCTCTGCAGTTTATTTTAATCGGTATCATCTTGATTTCAGGGGCTCTGCTGCCGTGTCCCAAGGGAAAGGAGGAGAGGAAATGGACTCACATCGCACCAGGGGAGGCTCAGGTTGGAGACTGGGAACAATTTTTCCCTCCCAGAGTGGTCAGACCTTGGAATGAGCTGCCCAGGGAGTGGTGGAGTCACTGTCTGTGGGAGTGCTCAGGAGGAGTCTGGATGTGGCCCTTGGGGACAGGGTTTGGGGTGATGCTGGTGCTGCTGGGGTGGCACTGGATGGTCCTGAAGGGCTCTTCCCACCTTGATGATTCCATGATTTTGTGACATTGCCAACAGGCAGTGCAGGTTGACTTCACCTTATCAAAACAACTTCTGGCACTTCCTAATTTTGGAAACTTTATTCCATGAATTTACCAGTAAATTCATTTGAACATCATTTACATCTAGTCTAAAATACTCTGTATTTTCCTGATTTTGTTCATTCCTGCCTCCTGCTCATCTTTCCCAGTGTTCCAATTGAAAAACAAAAGGTCAGGGAAGGGTCAACCTTAAAAAAAATCTTCTCTGCTCTTTGAAACAGAGGGAGCTCAACCACAAAATAAACCACTGTAAAAAATGACTGATGAGATGAGAATACCTTTGCATCTATGGGAGGAACAAACCAGTCCCAAATCAGTCCCAAACCAGTCCCAAATCAGTCCCAAATCAGTCCCAAACCAGTCCCAAACCCTTCAACAGCCTCTGACCACAGGATTTTAACTCTCATTCTTAACACATTTGGAAAATATTCCTAATATTCAAACACCATCTTTCCTAACCTGGAAACCTTAATACAAAAGAAATTTCAGGCACCAGTAAGAATCAGTCCTATTTTAGGATTTAGGAATAAAATCCTCGTTGACTTCAAGCTTGTGTGGCTTCCAAACAAAGAATAGCAGGAAAAATTCCACAGCATAAAACAATCCCAATTTATTAAATTAGGAAAAATTCAGGTTTTTGATGTGCTTCGTGGCAAAGAATTTTTTGTCTTTTCTCCTTGAGGCTGCCAGGTTGAAATCAGGAGCAATTTCCCCATGGAAAGGGAGGTCAGGCCTTGGCAGGGGCTGCCCAGGGAGGTTTGGAGTGCCCATCCCTGGAGGTGTCCCAGGAAGGCCTGGAGGTGGCACTCAGTGCTCTGGGCTGGGGACAAGGTGGGCATCGGGCACAGCTGGGACTGGATGGGCTGGGAGGGCTTTTCCAGCCTAAATCCTGGGATTCTTAACAAGAAGAGTCAAGAGGAACATCAGTGAGTTAAGAGGGTACCGAAACTTTTCATATTTTGATGCCTTCTTTAATTTCTCTGGTTTTGTGGTTCCTATAAAGGCAGGAAGTGCTTGGGCCAGACACTTCCCACAATTAGGAACCAAGTGGGCTCAGGGACTTCTGACTCCTTCCCCTGGGATTTCACTGGGATTTCCTCCCTGGGGAGCTCCCTCCCACTTTGCTCAGCGATGCAAAGATATCAAATACATGAAAAAAATCCACTTATTTTAGGGAAAAAGCGGCTTGTTGGAGTTGATACCTGGGTTGCTCCGGTGGAGAGAGGTGCAAAAGCTCCCTTTGGGAACCTGGCACAGTTTTACCCCAGGTAGATGAGGCAACACAAATTATTTCCCTGCCTGGGAAGAGAACCCTGGACTGGGGAAGGGTTAAAGGCCCCTCCTGGGAGCCCCATCCCCGTCATGGAGGTGGATGTTGGGACAGGGGGTTTGGAAGGCAAAACCCCAGAAAAGGGAAGGGTGTGAGGGGGAACTGAGCAGCAAATCCCCTCCTCCAGCCCCACCATCCCAGCCAGAAACCAGATCCCAGGCCCGGAGCCACGGGGCCACACAGAGACCGAGTCTAAATTTCATGCACTTCCCTCCAATGATGATGTCATTCCAAACTTCTCCGGAGTTCAGGAAAATTAATGACTCAGCGTCTTGTTTCAGCTCCCTCCAGCCGTGCTTTCAGCTTTGGTCAGCATCAAACAGGGATTTTTTGGGGGCTGGGAGGGAGGGGGATCAGGGAGTCACTGTCTCTGGCTGTTGTTCCCATCAAATCCATGTCACAAATCCCTCCAAGCTCCGTTTTGGGAACAGCACACGTGGCTTTGGTATCGAGTAACAGCCTTTGCATCCTGGAGTAGAGAGGGAAATAGAAAAGCAAAAGGGGAAATGAAAGCAGGCAGAGGAAAAAAATCCCACATAAAAATAGGGACGATGTGAGTGAAATGGAGGTTATGATTCAGTTTTCTAACCACAGCTTCAAAGTCCCGGTTTGTGAGCAGGATGTGACTTCATGCTCTTGTGGGGACCAGGAACCAAAACGGGCGAGTGAGTCCTTCTGAACCCTTCAGGCCTAATTCTATTCGGAAAAGAAAAATCCCCAAATCCTTTCCATTGGTACATTTGGAGCGAATTCTCAGGACAAAAATCTGTCTCAGCTCCTGCTCTGTCCTTTCACTTCTGGCAGCCTCCAGAGCCAGGGGGAAGCTGCTCCTTCACTGGACCTTGGGGAATGATGAAAGAGCAAATGGTGGCAGCTGCAAGTGTTCCTGCCTGGCAGCTGAAGTGTCACGGTGTGGCCCTGTCACTGCAGCACTGGGTGACACCTCTGGAACCTCAGCTGGCAGTGATGCCTGAGGTGGCCACCCAAAAACCAGAGACTAGACAGGAGTAAGGGAATGAAGGCAGGGATTTATTGGAAGGGCCTTCAAAGGCACAGCCTGGGCAGGCCAAAGGCTGCACCCAAGATGGACCCTGGGTCACGAGTTCTTCACACTGTTATAAGTTTGGTTCATTTGCATATCAGGGTTAATTCTCCAATTACAACCCCAGTTAATGATGTAACTACCCCAGGTTTGCCCTCCTCTCAAAGGCTTTTTAGTTTACACATTTTGGGCCTAGGGCAATCTGGGTGTCCTTGAAGAGCAAACCCAGAGAGGTTTGTTATGTCTGACCAGCACGAGAGAGCAGAAGTTTACAGGCCACAAGAAACTTCAGAGTTACACACCAGGCAGTGCAGGATTGGAAAAATATAGAAGTTAAAACCTGAGGCATCAGCAGGAATCGCTTGCTCAGCCTCTGCTGCAGAGCTGAAAGTGCTGTCAAAGAGTTGAACCCCATGTGGCCCCATCTCTGCAGCCCAAATTGTGCCCAGGTGGCCAAGAGGGCCACTGGCATCCGGCTGGGAGCAGGAATAGTGTGGCCAGCAGGAGCAGGGCAGGGGTTGCCCCCTGTGCTGGGCACTTGAAGTCGCGTCTCAAATCCTGTGTTTGGTTTTGGGGCCCTCGCTTTAAAATGACCTTCAGGGGTTGGAGCGTGTCCAAAGGGCAATGGAGATGGGAAAGGGGTTGGAAAACACATCCTGGGAGGAGCAGCTGAGGGAGCTGGGAAAGGGGCTCAGCCTGGAGCAAAGGAGGCTCAGGGGGGACCTTGTGGCTCTGCACAACTCCCTGACAGGAGGGGCAGTGAGGGGGGGTCGGGCTCTGCTGCCGTGTCCCGAGGGAAAGGAGGAGAGAAAATGGCCTCAAATTGCACCAGGGGAGGGTCAGGTTGGAGACTGGGAAATTTCCCTCCCAGAGTGGTCAGGCTTTGGAATGAGCTGCCCGGGGAGTGGTGGAGTCACTGTCTGTGGGAGTGCTCAGGAGGAGTCTGGATGTGGCCCTTGGGGACAGGGTTTGGGGTGATGCTGGTGCTGCTGGGGTGGCACTGGATGGTCCTGAAGGGCTCTTCCCACCTTGATAATTCCGTAATCCTGTGATTTTGTGTTCCTGTGCACTTGGATTTGCAGGTGCTGCTTTGAGCACCAGGTTTGAGGCCTCCATCCCTTCCCATCACGCCAGGGAGCAAAGCAGTGGAAATTTGGGAATGTGATGATGCTTCTGATGGTGCTGCCATGGACTGAGAGCAGATTTTCTCCTGTCAAACCTTCCCCAGGCTGAGGGCGCTCAGGAATGATGATCCCAAGGTGTGGGAAGATGCTCTGCCTGGAGCAGGGGTAAAACAACTCCAGCACCCCCCAGTTTGCAAAGCTGTCAGTGGTGAACGTCTGCTGTGGGGGCTGGAAACCAGCCCCAGGCTGAAACCAGCCTGACTCATCAATCCCAAAGTTCAACTTCCTGATTGAAACTGGAACAAGGAAGGTTTTGACAGACAGAGCACCTGATAAATGATCCAGCAAGTGAAAGCACTGATAACGTATCTAAAGCTGCTGAGCTGACATGGCTGGGACGGCTGACTGACACTTTATCCCGTAAAAACCCAATCCCACTTTTTATTTGGAGGGTCTTCCAACATAATTCTTATGGGGAGGGTGTGGAGATTCCTCCCCAGAGTGGGGACACCCTTTGAAGTCACTCCTTGAGGCTGAGTGAGATTTTCCCCCTTTCCTTGCTCTGGGTGAGTAACATCAATCTCTACTTAATTATTGTTTTTTCCTAATTTTGATATAATTGCTTCAAAATAGTGAACCCTACCTGTAGTTTTATCTACCTGTGCTGTGTAGTAAATAACTCTGATTAAGGTATTTTATTATAAATATCATAAATTATTTATGTATATAAATATCAATCCTTATGTCCTTAATCCTATGGGACAAAGCTGCATAAATTATATTAATTGCACCTCTATAAAGTTTTAGACACAAATCCTGCAGACTCTGCTGAGTTTTTCAGGGCGTTCATTCCTTTTTTGGGGTGCCAGAGGGTGTCTCAAGGAAAGCTTGGGATCTGAGCTGAGCTTTGGAATGTGGTGGACAAGGATGGGATGGGAGGAGACACTTGGGATCCCAGACCTGCCATGGGGAGCCTTGGTTATTTCCTAGTCCTGTGTGAGGTGCCCTCATTCCTCTTCAGCCTTCCCACGGTCACATTTCTGCCTGATTGGGTGATTCCAGCAGTTCTATTGTTTTTTACCTCTGAAAACCACCCTGAATGGCCACCACGCTCTCCAAAGTCCCTTTTCAGCTCTCAGGAGGTGTTCTGCGTTTTCTTTCCTTGCCTCCCCAAACGTGGCCACCCCACGGTGAATATCACCACGGAACAAGTGAGATTTGGAGCAAATCCCATCGTCCTCCACACCCAAATCTCCCGATTTTTTTTTTTTTCCCCCGGATCAAACCCATCCAGCGCTGCCCACGGTGCCTTTCCTTCCTCCCTTCCTTCCCCCTCAGCTCGAGCCCACGAGACATTTCCAACATTAGCGATGGTTCAGTGCATAATGGTTTTCAAAGCCTCGCTGTATCTGCTCTAAATGAGAAAAATAAATATCTGGGGAGCTCTTGCACATGTCAACAGTGAAGCAATTTGTGTAGGCAGCTCTGGAAACAGTGACAGAGTGAGGAGCTGTGCATAGCTTGGTAATAATATCATCACTGTCTAGACAACGCCACAATTAACAGCCAGACAGACCCAGGCCTTCTTTAAGGAGTCTCCAACAATAAAAAATATTCCTCCACGGGGAAGAAAGCCGCAGCTCTCCCTCCCTGCTACCTTGCACAGGCACATTGGAATTGATTCCGTTTTTAAGAGGCTTTCGAAGAGGAGCTGCTTTGCTCAAGCGTTGGCAAAAATCGCCTTTGGTGAGGATCTTCCGGTTAAAACATCTGGTTTAGGATTCTCTGATATGGTCATCCTGGGCTGCTGCTCCTCTTTTTGTTCACCTCCAAAAAATGTCATTTTTAAAGTACCAATATGGGGGAAAACTCAGGAGAAAAAAAAGGCTTTCTGCACAAGGCTTCCAGTGAGATTTAAAATCCCAAGTTTTGACTCTTCACTAATTCACAGGGCCAAGGCTGCTCTCACTTCCTCATTTTTGTCAGAAAAAAAGAGGGAGAACTATATTCCATAGGGACAAGCCCAAGGTAAAGGGAATTTTGCGTTCAGACACAGGCGCTTTATTCCCTGTGCAGGGGACTTGGCCCTGGAAGGCTGCAGGCAGGAATGACAGTAGATCCTGTCAATCCAGAGGACTGACTACAGAGGGAGGGAAAAAATTCTCCAAAATCACAGTTATTCCATCGGAAGTCAAGGCTTATCTCTTCCTGGCTTGACTCAGCCTCACCAAGGGTCACATCCAGGGAGTGACAGTGGAACAAGATGATTTTTGAGGTCCCTTCCAACCCAACCCAACCCAACCCAACCCATTCCATGAGTTGCAGCCCTTTGTAGGACCCAGTTCTGGCTTCAGGCCCCACGAGGCTTTAGGAAAGGGCACCTTGGAAAACTCGTGCCTTGGAATGCAGGGAGGATGTTTGGAGCTGATGTTGGTGGCATCAGCAGCACCTCCATGGCAGGGATGGGAAGTGATGACAGCTGAAGAATGTTTTCCCTCAGTGCTCCCAGGCCAAGGCAAACAGGGCTTGGGGAGTTATCCCANCTGCCCCTCAGCTCGCCCCCCTTCTCAAGGTGCTGGGTTACACATTTTGGGCCTGGGACGGGCTGGGTGTCCTTGGAGAGCAGGCCTGGAGAGGCTTTGTTATGTCTGTGTGAGCATGAGAGAGCAGCAGCTGACAGGCTGCAAGGCAGCTCAGAGTCACACACTGGGGATGCAGGATTTTGAAAACTATAGGAGTTAAAACCTAAGGCATCACCCATCCCTGCCCTCCCATCCCACGTCAGCTGAGTTTTGTTAGGAAGCACATCCCGAGGTGCCTTTTCCCCCCTGGGGGGTTGCAGGACGATTGTGGAGTTGGCTTTTTGTCCTTCCCTGCTTTGAGGAGCAGCCCCGAAGCTGGGAGTGCCCGAACCATGAATCAGCTGCTGCTGCTCTGAGTTCAGCTGGTGGCTCCTCGGCTGCTTTTGCAGTGAGGAATATGAGCAACACCCCAAAGATGTGGGAAGGTCGTCAGAACATGGCAGGGTAGTCAGATAAAGACATTTTTGTCCATGCTTCCCACAATGACATAAAAGAGGAGCAGGGTGACGTGGTTCACACTAAACAAGGACTTGGCTCTGCAGTTTTTGGAAGTAGAAGAAACCAAATCCCACTTTTTTTTAAAAAAATAACCATCAGCAAAAGTTCTTTGTTCTTAGCACTGGCGACATCTCCAAGGAAGACAAGGCTGGAAAAAAGTGTCATTTCCTTGGACAACTGCAACGTCCATGGGAATGTTCCACTCCTGAAATCAGCAGGGTCAGGAGTTGAGCTGAGCATGTCGAAACTTTGTTCGTGACCACGACCAAACCCATGCCAGGGAAGCTCCCACTCCGAGTTCTGGGGATGACAGGAAGGTTTTGTGGGAATGTCTTTCCACACCCAGAGCAAAGGAAAGAAATCCTGGTCAATATTCCAAAGGCTCTGGCTGGGGAGGGGATGGGGCTCAGCAGCACTGGCTGTGCTCCAGCCTGCAGCCAAGTTTAGATGTGGACAACTGAATATTGTGCAATAAAAATCTGCTCATTCCCACTGCCCCTGGTTTCACAGGATCATGGAATCGTCAAGGCTGGAAGAGCCCTCCAGGACCATCCAGTGCCACCCCAGTCCCACCAGCATCACCCCAAACCCTGTCCTCAAGGGCCACATCCAGACTCCTCCTGAGCACTCCCACAGACAGTGACTCCACCACTCCCTGGGCAGCTCATTCCAATCCCTGACCACTCTGGGAGGGAAAAATTGTTCCCAATCTCCAACCTGAGCCTCCCCTGGTGCAATTTGAGGCCATTTCCTCTCCTCCTTTCCCTCGGGACACGGCAGCAGAGCCCGACCCCCCCTCACTGCCCCTCCTGTCAGGGAGTTGTGGGGAGCCACAAGGTCCCTCCTGAGCTTTAATTTAGGCTTTAATATTTGAACCAGTTGTGCCAGCCCTGGTTTTCCCTGTTCCTCATTCAAGTTGGGAATGACAGCCTGCAAAATGCAAGGCAGGAATAGCACAGGGAGCAGCTCCTGTCCTACGAAATCTCCTTCTCCTCTGGATTTGGGTGTTGGTGGCTCCAGTTTTGCTCCCCGTGCACGATCACGTTCCTTCCTGGATGATCTCCAACAAACCAGTTCAGGACTCACACCTGAAATTAATTTTGTGAGAGATTTGACCATTCCTGTGCTCAGTGTTTAGGAAATTAAGGAATTCCTGGTCAAACATCAGGAAGAAGGCAGCCTGTGCTCCTGATTATCCCAAGGCGCTCCATGTCACTTCTCATGGAGCAGGGTAATCCTTCACCTTGAGAAGTACAAAAGACTCAGAACTCCAGTTCTCCTGGTGTCCCTGAGGTGTTCCATGGGATGTGGGGTAAAACAGAGTCAATTCCAAGCCCAGCTGTCCTAATTCCAGGTTTTAGAGAGCGAGGAAGTGGAAGCGAAAGGCAGTGGGATGATCTGTGTGTCTGGGGCAGCAGGTGAGACAATCCCTCCGTGCCAGAGCTGCCTTTGGATGCTGGAGCCATCCGGGAATGCTTTCCCTGATGTCTTGGCCACTGATCTGAAATCTCTTTTAAGGGAAATGCTCGAGTCTGGAAAATTATTGTGCTGCTTCACAGACATACTTGGGAAATCAGAACATCCCCATGGAGGACATGATTTCATCCCTACCCTCAGACTTTCCCCCCAGAACATTTGGGGAACACTTTGGACAACACAGGAGGCCAAAGGGAGACAGAGAACTCCACCACTTCCCAAAATTGTGGCCCTATTCCAGACCAGCTAGTGGCCTGAAGGAAAAAAAAAGGAGATGCTGAGTTTGAAGCCTTTTTCCCACTCCTGGGTGAGGAGCAGCCGGTTTTTGGGGAATGCTTTAATTCCTCAGTGTCTGCTCCTCTGGGACATCAGGTTGGGAGAAGGGAGGGGATCAGTGAAGCAACTCCCAGACCAAATTTCCAAACCATCAAAGCACAAAGCCTTCCTTGAAAAGCTCCTCCTTAAAGAGTTTTTGGAAACTTTGTCCATGGAAGTAAAGGCTGGAAAACTCCTCACCAATTCGAAACCCCCTCATAACTGCCTCGTGTTCCTTTAAGAGGGGTTTCCTATCAAATCCCAGCTGCTGAAGGCAGCAGATTCCAGCAAAACTCCTTTCACCAATGGATACAATTCATTGTATTCAAAAAAAAAAAAAAAAAAAAGCAATCCTGGCTGTCCTGGCTGTGTAGGTGGGTGAGAAAATGCGAACAGCTGCTCTCGCTGCAGGAGCAGCCTGCCAAAAATCCTTGTGCTGTGAACAACTGTGCTAAATTTGGTTCCCTGCTTTGGATTACTCAGTAGCCAGGCTCTCTCCCTGCTCTTATCCCAAACACAATCCCCTCTCTATCAAAGGCAGATGATTCCAGAGGCTGTCATCAGGCACCTGGGAACTGCAGCGCTTCCCACAGAGTCCAGGGGTTTTGACAAATGAGGAGGAAACAACTCATTTTTGGCAAGTGATTAGGGAACAACTTTGGCACTGGGGACACTCCTGGGGACAGCTGAGCCTCAGGGAACTGGCCCTGGTGTCCAGCAAGGAGAGGCAGGGACGACACATTCCGTGCCCCTGAGCCTGGAGTCCCGGGAGAAACGTTGGGATGGTACCACATCCAGCAGAGTCCCCCCTGCCAGTGGGGTGCAGAGCCCCCCTCACGCTCCTTGTGTCCCTGAGTGACGGATCAGCCATGTCCAAATGGGCTGGAGCATGTCCAGGGCAGGGAACGGAGCTGGGAAGGGGCTGGAGCCCCAGGAGCAGCTGAGGGAGCTGGGAAAGGGGCTCAGCCTGGAGCAAAGGAGGCTCAGGGGGGACCTTGTGGCTCTGCACAACTCCCTGACAGGAGGGGCAGTGAAGGGGGGTCGGGCTCTGCTGCCGTGTCCCGAGGGAAAGCAGGAGAGGGAACGGCCTCAAATTGCACCAGGGGAGGCTCAGGTTGGAGATTGGGAACAATTTTTCCCTGCCAGAGTGGTCAGGGATTGGAATGAGCTGCCCAGGGAGTGGTGGAGTCACTGTCTGTGGGAGCGCTCAGGAGGAGTCTGGATGTGGCCCTTGGGGACAGGGTTTGGGGCGATGCTGGTGCTGCTGGGGTGGCACTGGATGGTCCTGAAGGGCTCTTCCAGCCTTGATAATTCCGTGACTCTGTGGAATGCACCCTTTGGGGCTGAGCTGGAGATCTGCATGAGAAGAGTTTGTGTTGCTGGTGGAGGTGGACGCCTGCCCTTTATCCCCAAGGAAAGGTGAAGTCACTGTCTCAGTCATTATCCAGAGCATTTCCCCTTCTCTGCTGCCCAGTGAGTCCAGTTTGTAACCAGAACTTCAACTGCAGCCATCAACAAACGCCCTGCAGCAGAGACAGCCTGGAAGGGGGGTGTCTGCAGAATTCCTGGGATGCTGTGATGGAAAATCCTCCCAGAATCCTGGAAACACCAAAGCTGGAAGAGCCCTTCAGGATCATCCAGTCTCACCATCAGCACCACCATCACCACCCCTAAATCCCGTCCCCAGCTCTCACATCACCCTCAGCAATCCCGGAGTCCAAAGGCATTGCTGAGCTTCCTGTGTGAGCCACAACTTTTTTCCCATTTTCGAGAAAAACCCTCCCCAAGAAATACTCCTGTTTGTGATCCTCATCCTTATCCCATCATTTTCTTTGATCCTGCAGTTTTCTGGATGAAATGCTTGGCTCTCAATTAACTGGGGGTTTAACGAGGAGGCCAAGTGGTGATGGCGAGGCACAGAACCAACATGTGGAGTGTGCAGGAGCAGTGGCTTAGTGAAGACCCCTTAATTAAGATGAGGTCATTCCATCCTCCCTCCCCTCTCCGAGGCAATGATGGATGCTCAATCCCCATGTGTTATTAGGATCACATCAGCTGCCTATTAAGTAGCAGGGAAATTGTGGCTTTGATGTGTCAGGTACCTAATGAAGATGAAATTCTGCGAGCAGATCATTCTGCGTAAAAAAAAGGGGGGAGGCTTTTGCTCAGCCTTCCCTACAAAATTCCAGCAAAAACCTCCGGATTCCAAATTCCTTCCAAGCTGCTCAATCTCCATCCTCGGCCTTTTCCAGCTTGAGGAATGATTTTCTCCCAGGCCTTTGGTCTGCACACATCCAAAGGCTTTGGTCTTATTGACTCATCACCGTGTCAAGATCCTGCAGGAAAGTCATGTTCCCATTATCCATACAAAGTGGATTAGATGGCAGATGAAAAGGGCTTGGAAAGGTAAAGCCAGACCTAAGTTTAGTTTCCTAAATGTCAGCACGAGGCAGCTCCTGGCTTCTGTCACCATCCCAAAGAAAAATGAGTTTTTGCTCCAGCGGTTTAATTCGTTAAAACTATTTATTGTCCACAAGACAGGAATTGTCCTGCTTGGTCTTGAAGTGATCCTTAACCCCCAGAGGAAAGAGGAATTAAAGGAACGAAGAATTAAAAGGAAAGGCATCTTTTTTATTGCTAAAAAAATGTGTTGGAAAAATTGCTTCTCCGTGCAGTTTCATTCCTTGTGCAGGACAAGAAATGTTTGGGAATGAGGGAAGGGATTAAAAAACATTTTAAAAAAAAGGGGGGGAAAATTTAAACAAAAAACTGTATTTTTGCTCCAGCACAAAAAAAGGGGGGAAAATTTCAACAAAAAACCTGATTTTTGCTCCAACACAAAAATCCTCCCTTGAAAATGTGCTTGCACCTCAGCGAGCCTTTTATGGGATCTTGGATGCTCGGGGATGTTTGTGTAATTGCTTCTTGTAAATGAGCTGCTCCTCTGCAACACTTTACAGGAAAGCACTTTCCTTTGCCATCTGTTATCCAGTTGTTTTAACTGGCTTTCCAGTTATTTGGAGCAGTCATTTACAAGAACCTTTTTAACCTCCAGAAAATGAAATCATTGAAGCCTCACTGGACTCCCCATGCCTAAAAACTGAGGGGATGAGGGTTAAAATTCCTGAGGGAGGAGCAGGAATTTGTAAATCAGCAGTGGGTAACCTAAAATTGCCATTTTTTTTTTTTTAAAAATTTTGAAAGTTCTGAGAGTATTTGTTTATTTGGAAAAAGTAGTCTGGGGGATCTGGGGGTGATTTTTCACCTCTGGGTCACTTTTGGGACATATGCCATTATCAGCCAGGGGCTGGTCAATGGAAATGGACTTTGGGACTGAAAATGGCTTTGTCAAACACAGAGATCATGGAATTATGGGATGGTTTGGGATGGGAAGGACCTCAAAGCCCACCCAGTACCACCCCAGCCATGGCAGGGACACCTCCCACTGTCCCAGGCTGCTCCAAGCCCCAGTGTCCAACCTGGCCTTGGGCACTGCCAGGGATCCAGGGGCAGCCCCAGCTGCTCTGAGCACCCTGTGCCAGGGCCTGCCCACCCTCCCAGGGAACAATTCCTGCCCAAGATCCCATCCAGCCCTGCCCTCTTTCAATTTAAAACCATTCTCCCTCATCCTGCCGCTCTCTACCCAGATAAAAAGTCCCTCTTCCTTTATGACCTCTTTAATCAGTGGAAAGGGCTTTCAGGTCTCCTGGGATCCTTCCCTTCTCCAGGTGAACACCCCCAGCTCTCCCAGCCTGTCAGATATTCCCAGCCTTTCCAGAAAGACAATTCAGTGAAAGTTCAGTTTCAGAAGGGTTCAGGTGTCCCTCACCCGCTGGAGTCGCCTGCAGGCTTTTCCCATGGAAGATGTTTTGGGATCACCCACAGACCTCAGCACTTCAACTTTGGGGCAGATAAGATCATTTCAAGAGGATAAGAAATGTTTGGGAATGAAGGAAGGGATTAAAAAAACTGAAAAAAATGGGGACTGGGAGACAATTCTTTTTCTCCACCCCCTTCTCCTGCTCTCTGCCACTACCCAAAGCTCTGCTCCTCCTCCTTTTCCCTCGTGTTGGGGACATTTGTGGTACAAAAACGCCTGGCAGGTGGCAGCTCTGGCTGTGGCACAGACAAACATCCACCAAGCTCCTCCTGAGGTGCCAAAAACAGGAATCTGGGCATCTGGAAAACAACAGCCACCACGGGAAGCTCCAGGATTTTTCCACGTGCAGATGTTGTCGCTGCTGGAGGAGCCTGACCACGGCTTTCCCGGGAAGTTGTGCTCGGCACAGACCGCCCGGCACGGTGTCAGGAGAGGGCTGGGCAGAGATCCTGCTGCCTTCCCACTGGGAAATGGGGCAGCTGCAGCTGGGAATGCTGTGACTGCTGTGGCAGGACCAGGGTTTGGCTCCCTGGTGTCCCAAGTCCCCTCTCCCAGCCACCCTTGGCACCCTGAGGTGCAAAAATCCTCCTGAGGTGCCCCCCTGCTTTCCCTGTTATCCCATGGGATGGAGACATCCTGTCCCCCGTTTCCATTGCCCATGCGGAGTGTGTCCCATCAGGGAGGTGCCAAAGGGAATTTAGGTTGGATATTGGGAAAGGTTCTTCCCCCAGAGGGTGCTGGGCACTGCCCAGGCTCCCCAGGGAATGGGCACGGCCCCGAGGCTGCCAGAGCTCCAGGAGCGTTTGGGCAGCGCTGCCAGGGATGCCCAGGCTGGGATTGTTGGGGGGTCTGGGCAGGGACAGGGGTGGGACTTGGATAATTCTTGTGGATCCCTTCCAGCTCAGGATATTCCATGATTCGAGGAGGAGCAGAGGGAGGCAAGCTTCTCCTGCCTTGCTGGAAGTGCGCGGGCACAAGGAAGTGGGAATGTTGGCTGGATTTCTGCTGGGGAGAGCCAGTGGGAAGAGAAAAATTCCAGTGGAAGGGAGAGACAGAAAGCCAGTGGAATTACAGATGGCAAGGGGAAAAATCAACATGAGGGCAGTGCTAGAAAACAGGGAGACTAAAGAGGCAAAAAGGGATTTAATAAGAAATTAAATATAGTGCCTATCCTGTGTCCTTGGAGGGGGACCTGGGTCAGTAATTCATGGAGCAGACTTCCTTCCAGCTGGGAAAACAGCTTCAAAGTACCAGCTTCAAAAACATGGATGGGAATCACAGGCCAAAAAAAAAAGATGCTCACAAAGCCGAATTTGTTCTGGGGGATGTGGAGAGGTTCAGCCTCAGGGACTTCCAGGTCGGTGCTGTGGGAGCTCTCCAGGGCTGGCAGCCACCAGCACTTCCCTGCAAATCACAGAATCCAGGTGGGAAGAGCCCTTCAGGACCATCCAGTGCCACCCCAGTCCCACCAGCATCACCCCAAACCCTGTCCCCAAGGGCCACATCCAGACTCCTCCTGAGCACTCCCACAGACAGTGACTCCACCACTCCCTGGGCAGCTCATTCCAATCCCTGACCACTCTTCCACGGAAATTTTCTTTCCCAGTCTTCAACCTGAGCCTCCCCTGGTGCAATTTGAGGCCTTTTCCTCTCATCTTTTCACTGCCCCCTCCTGTCAGGGAGTTGTGGGGAGCAATGAGGTCCCCTCTGAGCCTCTTCCTCTCCCCCAAATCCCCCCAAATCCCTCAGTTGCTCCTCCCAGGATGTGTTTTCCAGCCCCTGGACAATCCCAGCCATCCTCAGGAGGAGACATCTCCCCAGTTGAGTTTCATCTCGGCCAGAGTGAGAGTATCAAAAAAAAAAAAGAAGAAAATCAGGTTCTAAATGTTCTGAGTTTTCTGAGTGTTTGTAAAAATAAGGCAAATTTTCAGTGTAAAATAAACCTTGGGTTTTTTTCATTACTATTTTCACCCCCCCAACTTTTATCAGAATATTTTGAGCGTTTCCATCGATGATAGAACACGAGGAAAGCGGAGTGCCACAGTGGCATCACTGGGATGTCCTTCCAGATTCCCCAAGGGATGGCATCTCCCATTTCCACAGCGAATCCAACAGTTTTTCGGGAACTTCCAGACACCTGGAGTTGATGGGAGGCCGATTACTGACGTCAGTGGTGCAGGAGTTTCACTCAGGAACTCTGTCAGACATCGGGATGTGTTTTCTAATTGCATTTTCTTGTTAAACACGACCAAATTCCCTCTGTCTGTGTCCCTGGATCCTTCAGGATCCCCTTCCCACCTTCCTGTGGCGCTGAGTCAGCGCTTTCCAGCGGCCTTAGTGGAGGAATTACGGAGATCATTTTCCGATGGAAATCCGTAATTTGCGAAGAGCAGATGGTTCTGATTCCAGCTGGAGCCCACACTTGATTTGGATGGAAACGGAGCAGCTTTGGACTCAAATTCCCAGAATTTGTCAGCGGGAAATGTTCCGGAGCCATTCCAGCTCTCTCAGGAGCGGATGGGATGCTGGGTGTTGCTTCCAGCAGGAGCAGGCTGGAATGAAATAGGATATTGTGGAAAACAAGATATCCCTGTAATCCTTCGAATTCAGTCCTTCAAATTCAAATTCCTCCAACGAGGGGAAAAAAATCAGAGCAGCAAAGGGAAAGAACCGAGGAGAAAAAGCACCAAAAATCCAGAAGGGATGAAAATGTGCGGAGGAAGGAGAAGTTCAGAAGGGGAGGAGCCCAATCCAGCATTTTTAAAGGAAAAGAAAGTGGACACAGATAAGAATGCCCAGGGCAGGGGGTTGGAACTGGGTGATCTTTAAGGTCCTTTCCAACCCAAACCATTTACAAGAATAAAGAACCTTTTCCATCCTTCTGTGAGGGGAAAAAAGGAAGAGGAAAGAGCTCTGGAAATTTCTCATCTCTTTACAGACGCCCAGACCTCTGTGCTTTACTTGAACATCGCAACAACAAATAAATCTCGGGAAGGTGAATTGTGTTGGAATGAAAATCGAGTTTATATCGGTTTTACCTTGAGACCGAAAACACCCAACAAACATCTCCCACTTATCTCCTGTTTGGTGTCGTTGGCTCTTGCTCGTCATTCAACCACAGCTGAGTCCAACCTCCTCCAAGAAGTCCCTGGTGGTTTTTCCGTGCCCACAGCAGACCCTGGCGACGCGGAAGGTTGGCACGAGGTGGTGCCCGGCTCTGGTTCCTTTTCTCCCGTGCGTTAATGGGAAGTTGTGATTTCAGGCGGAGCTTTTCAAACTCCCCGGGGTTTTCTCCTGAGTTTCACAGCCTGGCGGCCCTGGGAGGACTTGTACAACTGTTTCTTCTCTGTGATGCCCTCACGAGACAAAAATAAAACTCGAAGTTCCTTATTTTGGCTTTAAAACCAGCTCAGGCGACGGCACGTGCTGCCCATCTCCAGCAGCAGCCGTGCTTCTGCATTCAGGGAAAACGTTCCCAAAATTGGACTAAAAATTGATGAGGCAGAAGCAAATTGTGAGAACTTCAGGGCAGAGCCTCCACTGGGCTCTTCCACCAAAAAAAATCCAGCTGTCCACAAGTAGCATGAGTTTCATTCTTAATAATAGCTTGAAATTTCCACAGAGTCATAAAATTTCTTTTAAAAGCACCTTTTTTTTTTTCCTTTGGAGCATCAGAATTCCTCTTTGCCCTGATTCCTGTGGAAATTTTGGCAAGCACTGGAGCAATCCTGTAGCTGATCACCCTCTGCTGTTGTTTCACCCATCTCTTGTGTGTCACCAGCTCAGCTCTTTTCTTTCCTGCTGCAGCTTCAGGAGACCAAATCCATGTGGAGGCGAAATCTGAATGATCTTCAAAATTCCCTCAAAGTTTCAAGTTCTCACCAGGTCATCCCTCAGCCATGAAATTTTGGGAATCCCCCCAGATTAATTTGATACTGATGTGACTAAAAAAAGAGGAAGGTGGTGGCTGGGTTCAATATGTTGGAACGAGGAGCTTTGAGCTCGAGAGCCAGCAGTGAGGAGGAAAGATTTATCACAAGGCAGAAACAGCTCCAACAGCAGACTTGGAAAGTATAGGGACAAATAATCCCAGGATCCCGGGATCCCTGAGGCTGGAAAAGCCCTCCCCGCCCATCCAGTCCCCGCTGTGCCCGATGCCCACCTTGTCCCCAGCCCAGAGCGCTGAGTGCCACCTCCAGGCCTTCCTGGGACACCTCCAGGGATGGGCACTCCAAACCTCCCTGGGCAGCCCCTGCCAAGGCCTGACCTCCCTTTCCATGGGGAAATTGCTCCTGATGTCCACCCTGAGCCTCCCCTGGCCCAGCCTGAGGCCGTTCCCTCTCCTCCTGTCCCTGTTCCCTGGGAGCAGAGCCCGACCCCCCCGGCTGCCCCCTCCTGTCAGGGAGTTGTGCAGAGCCACAAGGTCCCCCCTGAGCCTCCTTTGCTCCAGGCTGAGCCCCTTTCCCAGCTCCCTCAGCCGCTCCTGGGGCTCCAGCCCCTTCCCAGCTCCGTTCCCTGCCCTGGACACGCTCCAGCCCCTCCAGGGCTCTCCTGCAGGACCCAGAACTGGGCACAGCCCTCGAGATGGGGCCTCTCTGTGAAAATTTTCATGACACAGCTCGGAAAACAGCCACATTTCTCCCCCTCCATCCCTATTTTATGTGGGGCCCACTCTCCCACATGCAATCCTAAAATATCAGTGGGATAGGGCCTGGATGTTGAGGCCAATGGAGACCACTGAGACTGTGGAATCCTACAGAGCTTTTTTAATTATTGGACTTCTTGCTTCTGGCCCAGACATAAAGAGCAATGTGTGAGTTCATCCCTCAGTGGTCCATGGATTAGGATGCAGAAAATTCCTGGATGAGAGTGGGGGAAGCAGCTTAGGCCCCTTTACCTTTGGGTGGCAGCTCAGTGGGAGGTTTTGGGATTTAATTTCTGGCCTTTGGCATAGGGATTCTTTAGTGAAGCCCAAAGAACCAATGATTCCACAAGCTCCACATTATCCCCACTCTCCTGCTCTGAGCCGAGTAGGATGAAGTTGGAATTTGCTCCATGTAATCATCGTTCTGCAGGATTGGAGTCGTTTGTGCACTTATTAAAGAAAGTAAACCCAAATCTCGATAGCCCCAGTGGTAACTGGATGTGAAAGGCAAAAACCTTGGGCAAGTGATGAAAGACAGGGATGTGGATATGCCGTGGAAAGAAATACACAGGGAACTGTGAGGAGGAAAAACCGGGATGATTGGTTCCCAATGGAGTAAAACAATTCACCCTGGGGCTTGTAAAAGAGCTCTGAGAGCTTCCAGTGATTCCAGTTGGCACTTCCAGCACGGTTCCAGCACGTTCCCAGAGGACAGGATCCAACAGCCATGTTTGAAACCTATTTGTGAATTCCTAGGAAAGCTGAGGAGCCCCCCAGGGATTGGGATGTGGGGCAGGATTTGTGTAAGAGAAGTTGTCTCTCCTCTTATCCTCTCTTCTTGGCATTATTTATGGCAAGAGTTGGGAAACTTCATCTCCAGACTCCATCTCCAGGATGCCCAGCTCCCTTTGGCTTCCCAGGATCCTCGTGCAACTCTTGTGCTTCCCAATTTCTTCCACGTGAAAGCCCTGCAGTGTTTTGAGGATGGGAACTGGGCTTCAAAAGCCCAAAGACATTTAAAGTGGATGGGCCTTTCTCTTTCTGGGCCCACTGAAGTCAGACATGGGAAAAGAAACCAGTTTAGATCTGGAGGATGCTGAATCCCAGGAATAACTCATCTGGATGTCCTTGCACAAGGGGATGACCTCCCAGCCCATCCAGTCCCAGCTGTGCCCGATGCCCACCTTGTCCCCAGCCCAGAGCACTGAGTGCCACCTCCAGCCCTTCCTGGGACACCTCCAGGGATGGGCACTCCAAACCTCCCTGGGCAGCCCCTGCCAAGGCCTGACCTCCCTTTCCATGGGGAAATTGCTCCTGGTGTCCAACCTGAGCCTCCCCTGGCCCAGCCTGAGGCCGTTCCCTCTCCTCCTGTCCCTGTTCCCTGGGAGCAGAGCCCGACCCCCCCGGCTGCCCCCTCCTGTCAGGGAGTTGTGCAGAGCCACAAGGTCCCCCCTGAGCCTCCTTTGCTCCAGGCTGAGCCCCTTTCCCAGCTCCCTCAGCCGCTCCTGGGGCTCCAGCCCCTTCCCAGCTCCGTTCCCTGCCCTGGACACGCTCCAGCCCCTCCAGGGCTCTCCTGCAGGACCCAGAACTGGGCACAGCCCTCGAGGGGCCTCTCAGTGCCCGGCACAGAGGGACAATCCCTGCCCTCACTTCTCACAGACCTCACTTCATTTCTGGGTTGTCTCTGGGTTTCCTGAGCCTGAAATTCTCCCCAGGATGCACAAATCCAGCGGTGACTTTGCTCTGGGCCAGCAGCCAGGCCCGTGGGACACGCGGTCACCGTCCCAGTCCCCCAGCACAACCCCTGCCTCCTGCAAAGCCCTCTCCGTGTGCTGAGCTCTGCCAACCAAACCACGGGGGAACGTGTCAGGGCTTGACTCCTGAAGCATTCCACAGGTATTCAGGGAATTCCGACAGCTTCGTCAGGTCAGGGGCTGAGAGCTGCTGGGTCTGGCATCCCTCGATCACGCAAAGTTATGGAATGTTGGGGTTATATTTTATTGCAGGGCCTGTTCTCTCCGCTCAGGTGGGAGCTCTTTGCTCCTTTCCTCTGGGAATGGTTTTGTTGTGCCACTGCCAGGCTGTGTAGGCAGAGATGGTGCCCAGGTTCTCACATTCCCGGGCCTTGCGGTGGTATCCCGGGAAAAGACGGCTTTCCTGACAGGAGGAGAGGTGATCAGTTCTGGAGCGCAGCATCTTCAAGCAGCTGTGCCATGAATTTTTGCCCTGAGATTTGTGGAATCCGGCAGAAAACGGAGCCAACCTCCCAGCACAGCTGTCCCTGCCCCTTCCCGGTAAGTTTGTGCTCCAAATGAATCAGCTGGAAGTGAACACAGAGAGCTTTTCCCTCATTTCCACACTGCCTGCTCTGAGTTTGGGACAGAGAGTGGAACAGATCCACGGAATCAGAGATTCCTAGAAAACAAAAGCTGTTTTCCAGCAGTATAAAGGCACCGGAATTATGAAAGGAAGAGAATTCCTTGAGTTTGGTGCTCTGCAGGTGGGGAGGAGCAATCCTGAGCTTCCACACCACCCCTCTTCCTGCTGAATTACGTGGAACTGGAATTAAAAACCCACAGCAAGATCCAGGATTATCAGGAGCATGATCCAAGGCTTTTTCTCATGGCCTGGCAAGCAAAAAAGTTTCATCAAGGCCTTTTCCAGCCTCTTTTCTTTTTTGCTTCCATCATTGTAAATGAAATATTTATGCACCCAAAGGCCCACCAGGCCCCTCAGCAGAGGCTGGGAATGGGTGAGGATTCCCTCAGCCCTCCATTTCCCAGGAAAGGAAGGGAAATTCTCCAGGAAATCAATTTGTCACTTGAACACAAAAGACCGCTCTTGTCCTGCTGCTCATCCCAGTGCGAAGCCAGGCCTGGTTGAACCGGGAGGTTGTGGATCACAGGGAATGTTTCAGCAGCACCACATTTTAGGGGAGCGACTTTGCCTCGTCCCTTCAAGATTTCCAGGCTGGAATTCCCAGTGAGGGAAGAGGGACACGAAGCTTCCCAGCCGTGTTGTCACCTCCTGCTCTTCAGCTGAGATGCTGTGGGAGATTCTCTGCTATCGATGAGTCCGAGGAATTTTTCAGGTCAGATTTTACTCCTTAGCCAAGTTTCTTCTCAGGATTTCTTTCCTTCCCTTTTAGACCTCACCATATCCTGCCAGAGCTCATTTTTTTTTCCCAGTTTGGAAAAAATGGTGACACTGGGAAAAAGGGGTGATTGGGACACATCTTGACCTGCCCACCCCTCCCGCCACTCCCCTCACAGCGGAGCTGCACCTCAGTTCTTTCCACTTCTCAAACACAGACACTTTCCCAAACTGTGGCGGTGAAAAGTGGGGGATTTGCAGCAGAAAATCAGGGAATGAGGTGGCTTTGGGATCACAGTTCAGTTCCCAGTGCCTGCAGAGGCTGGAGGCTGAAATGTATTCTCTCAGATCAATTTGCTCCGTTTCACACTGGGCTTCCTGACCCGTGAAATGTGGGGTCAAACATTTTCGTGTCCCTGTCCAGGAGGGCACGGCTGAAGTGATTTATCCCTAATCCCAGGACCAGCAGGGATTAGAGCTGTGTTCCCATCACCCAGCCCTGCCTCTGGCCCCAAATGTCCCACAGGTGCCTGCACGTGGATTTTGAGGTTCAAAAAGCAGCTTTTAGAGCCATCCCCTCTTGTCCCTGCCACACACCACGAACAGGTCCCCAGCCAGCAGGGCCCTTTCCTGCTTTCCTGATGAAAATGTGTGAGGATTCCCATCCCAAAAACAACTTGGAGAGGCACCTGAAGGAGCCCTGCCTGGACCTGCCCCGCTGGAGGTCTGACAGCAGTGGTTTGGTCTGGCCAGGCCACCTATGAAGTTTTTTTTCTCCCTCTGTTCCATTAGTCCAGAGAAGCCTAAACGTGATCCTAAAGCTGAAGAAACCTTTCCCACACTTTTCCATGTCTTTGTGGGGATTTTTTTTTTTTTACAACAGAGCGACCAGGCCAACGAGGGCTTTGTGCAGAGGAGGTTTCCAAGATCTCCAAGGTCTCCATGAGGCTGCAGCACTGGTGAGGCCACAGCTCAGTTCTGGAGCCCTCCCTTCAAAAAAGGACATTGAGGTGCTGGAGCTTGAGAATCCTAAATCCTAAGGATTGGAAGAGGCCTTCAGGATCATCCAGTCCCACCACCAGCACCCCAAAACCATGTCCCCAAGGGCCACATCCAGACTCTTCCTGAATATTTCCAGAGATGGTGATTCCACCACCTCTCTATGCAACCCATTCCAAGCTTTCTTCAATGAAAAAAAAATTTCTAATATTTAACGTGAATATTGCCCTGGAAGTTTGCCCATCCTCAAGCGATTGCTCCCAAAAAGCTGGAAAACTCCAAGGAATTTCCCAGCTTTGAACTGGTATCTTGCTTTAAAACAGGTTTTTCTTCATGATTTCAGAGGACAATGCTCTGAGCTTCCTGAAAATAAATCCCCATCAGCTTTATCTGGAGGAATTCTGATTAAGACTGGGAAAGTGAAATCTGAATTTCTCATCTTGGCCTGTCCTGATTCCCTCCCTGACAAATCCAGGGACACACAAATGGATTGTGCCGTTTCCAGAGGAGTTGCATCAGCAACCCAGAGCAGGTTTTGGCTCTTCACTTCTCCAGTTGCTTCATCCATCCCCCCTCAACACCACAAATATTGGTGCTATTTTAACCTAATTATGTTTTTCTTTCTAAACCCAGCCCCGTCGGAAGCTTCCTGCCCTTATTTGGGGGAGTAACAAAGGAGAAATGTGATTTTTTTTTTTT